>JAKOGI010002967.1:0-74932 GCA_029747015.1 Carnegiea gigantea | reverse complement strand
TGTGTGTGTGTGTATATATATATATATATAGATATATATATATATATATATGTCTGTATATGTATATATATTAATACACATATATATATATATATATATATATATATATATATATATATATATATTTATACACATATGTGCATATGTATAAGTATATGCATATGTGTATAATATATATATATATATATATATATATATATATATATATATATATATATATATATATATATATATATATATATATATATATATATATATATGTGTGTGTGCATATATATATATATATATATATATATATATATATATATATATATATATATTTATTTATTTATATATTTTTGTATATGCACACACGCACACATACACAAGCAAAAGCCCAAATCAAGGCTCTGGATGACTACCAAGTCAAATCACGACCTAAAGTCCAAACGACATTCAAGTTAAGGCGCGGTCAAAGATTAAAGTCAAGGGTCAAGAGTCAAGGTCAAAGTTAAATATCAAAGTCAAAGGTTACAGTCAAAGCCAAGGCCTAAATCAACTCCCAAATCAAACGTGAAACGGTGCTCATGTCAACGTCCGGTCAAAGTTCTAGGCAACTTCCAAGTCAATGCTCGGCCTACGCTTGTTAGACTCTCAAGTCAAAGTCAGAGTTAAAGTTCAAGCAAATAAAAGTCAAAGCAATTTAGAGTGAGACCAGATTGAAAGGCCCAAAATCTAGATCGAGACCCAAATCTCAAAGTCAAGGCACATCTTGACTTTCAGGGAGAAAGGGGAAGTTTTCCTATAAAAAAGCCTCTACCTCCTAGTTTTAGAGGTTGGAAAATCCATCCAGAAAAAGAGAAAGAATCAGAGGATCATCGTATTCACAGAGATTGTACCCAATTTATTTCGAGCAATATATAAAAATTCAATCTTTATAATTTTATGGTTTCACATATATTTTAAGATTAGTTGAAAATTAGTTGATTAGTGTAGATCCTTTGATTGTTAAAATGTAAAGAAGGAAAAAGTAATACAAAAAAATTTCTTTTACTCACATTTAATAGTGTTGATCAAAGTATACTTCTGAAATTTGTTTTACATGGTGAATTGCAAATATGCATAATAGCAAATATACTAAAAGTCTCCATGATCCAATTAGATTTAGACTGTGAGAAAGCGGGACCATGGAGATTAGACGACACGAATGCACAATGAACCTCATTCAACGGGGATCATAACCTCATTAGTCCGGTACATGGGCAACGTCCAAGGTGGATTATACCTGGCCAACAAATAATCACCAGCGACCTTATACCCATCTCTCTCTAAGCTCTTTTTCAGCTTCTCCACCTTGTCATTAACCACCTGATCCGTAGCCACTCCACTGAATTTCACCACCCCATACGTGTACGCCCCCTCTTCTCTGATCACCACCCGTTCGCCCAACGGCCTCGGAGCGGCCTCAGCGTTGGAGCACTTAGCCGGCAGTATGAACTGCATGGTCACCTTCTGTCTGTCCCCGCAGCTCTTAGTGACCACCGGAGCTGTCATGTCGATCTTCTCGGGTAGGGTTCGGGTTATGACCGGGGCCGTCATGGCGATCTTCTCGGGTTTTGAATTCTGGGGAGTCCCTAGAGCCCCAATGTAATTAGCCAGGATAGTGAATCCGCCGTCTTTGTTCCCCTTCATTTCAGATGGATCGTATGTGACTTCGGCTACAACGTGTGGTGCGTATCTACGGATTTCATAGTCGGATGTGGATTTGAGGACCTCATATTTGGGGGTTTCCACTGTGATTTTGCCGAACACTAAACCCATTTCCGATCTGCAAGCCTTTGTTTCGTTGGAATTAACTGACTAATCAATTCCGGGTGGTGATTGGGCTTTATAGATGGGAGAATCGGTTTCAGGAATGTTCAACATAGGCGATTTTAGTTGCTTGGGCAAGGAGCCATGGTCATGAGTATGAATATGAGGTGAGGATAAGCCGCGGAATTGTGGACTTCATGCCTCCACGAATGTGTATTATTCTGTCATGAGTAGAGTTTTGGACTCCATTCATTGTCTGTTTCTGGTTGTCAACTCGCTGGGGGCCGCCTGTAGTATCTTTTTAATTCTAGTTTTTCCTTTTTCTTTGTTTTGTATATAAGTCTGGGCTCGTGTTTTGCACGGAGCATGTTCAAATAGACATTTTATAGATATGTTATCAAAATAATAAAAAAATAGTTATGATAGACATGATTAATATTATAATTTAGAGGAGATAATGGAAAAACTCAATGAAAAAGTTAAGTATACAACAACTTCATGCATAACCAATAAAATTAACAATTGAAAACTATATGATTGTGAAAAAAGTCTATATAAGTATGATGGAGATAATAGATAGTGAATTTGTTATAAAGCACGCTAAATGGGGTGATAATAGGTCAATCTATGACGCCAATGACGAAAAATTCACTTTCTCTTGCTGGTGAGAAAAAAATTCATGAAGTCAATAATTGTCTAATGAAGTTAGGTAAAAACTATTTTGAACTCGGTTTACTTTGAGTTTCGTATGAAACACAAATAAGATTTGTCTTTCAATGAAAATAATTCGAACATTATATTGATGCGAATATATAACTTTTTGGCTATTTAAAGTGATCCATTAGGGGGTGCTAATATACTTATGTGTTCATAATTTGTACATTTAATTTTCAAATTAACTTAATAGCTTCATGGGTTTTGATATAAACTTCCCATGCCCTTATGTTGTTTTGTAAGAGATGAGTTGAGTTCAGATTTGTGAGTTGAGATATTTCTTAGTTTGAAGTGTTATGGCGATTTGGGGCATTTTATTTTAAACGGTAAAAGATAGTTATAATTTTAGATGTTTTATGAAGAGAATTTGATTATTGGATTTATATGGTTTAAAAGAAAACAAAAATTATTTTATTTTTTCTTGTGTGTTAAATAGATTAGATTTTGATCAATGTATTTGAAACATGAAAAAATTAATTATACTTTTAAGATTTACATGAATTAAATTCAATTATAAGATATGTATGCTTTGCAAGAAAAAAAAATATTTCATTTATTTCCTTCTGTTAAATAGATTATATTAAATGTAGAAGAAATTCAACTTCATGGGCCTAATATGATGATAGTGTTTTATTTTTAATTTTTTTATATTTCACATTCAACCCTTTCAATACATCT
Organism: Carnegiea gigantea; assembly: GCA_029747015.1. Taxonomy (NCBI): domain Eukaryota; kingdom Viridiplantae; phylum Streptophyta; class Magnoliopsida; order Caryophyllales; family Cactaceae; genus Carnegiea; species Carnegiea gigantea. The sequence continues at coordinate 71,749 of JAKOGI010002967.1, read as the reverse complement.
TATTATGTTTACAATATGTAATTTTTCAGCACAACCGTTACATATATATATGATCATAATTAATATTGATTATGTTATCAAATTCAAAAAGAAAGAGAACAATGATGATAACGACAATGACGACAACAACAACAACAGCAACAACAATAGTGATAATGGAAATAATGATAGGAATCGTATTTATATTTCTATTATCTCTAATAATATATGCTCAAATGTATATTTGTATCGAAAAAGACAAAATAATAATAATAATAATCATGGAAATCAAAAATGTTTATTATTTCTATATAAATATGTATGTTATATTATGTGTTAATAATAAAGGGTCATATAAGGTTTTATGGCTTTTTCAGTAATTATAATTCGGTTTTCTTAAATTAAAACTTCTAAAACATGAACTCATTCTGTGATAATGAAATAATAAAAACTTTTATATCCATTATAACTTCTCAATCTCTCTTTAATAATTAGATGATCATAATTAATGTTGACTATATTATCAAATTTAAAGAGGAAGATAACATCGTCGACAACGTCAATGACGACAATAACAGCAATAGTAATAATGAAAATAATCATAGAAATCATATTTATTTTTCTATTATCTTTAATAATACATTCTCAAATTTATACTTGTATCGAAAAATGCAAAATATTAATAATGATCATGAAAATCAAAAATGTTTATTATTTCTTTATAATTGTGTATATTATATTATGTGTTAATAATAAGATATCATATAACATTTTATGGCTTGTTCAATCATTATAATTTGGGTTCCTTAAGTTAAAACTTCTAAAATATGAATGTAATGAACTAATAAAAATTTTATATCCATATAATCTTTTAATTTTTCTTTAATAATTAGATGATCATAATTAATGTTGACTATGTTATCAAATTCAAACAGAGAGATAACAGCGACGACAATGATAATGACGATGACAACAACAATACTAATAATGGAAATAATCATGGAAATCGTATTTATTATTCTATTATCTCTAATAATACATGCTCAAATTTATATTTGTATTGAATAATACAAAATAATAATAATAATGATGGAAATCAAAAACGTTTTGGTCCTTAGGAGTCACAAAGCGCAATATAATACAATGAGGGAGGAGGAATCGAACTTGAGATCTAATGTGCCCAGTAAAGAGTACAATACAATGAGAGAGGGAGGAATCGAACCTGAGACTCAATGTGCCTAATAAAGAGAGAGAAATTATTACATGTGTTATTTATTGAGGCTGTTATTGAGATAAATTTAAGGGCTGAGATTGCCTAAGATTTTGATCAACGATTTTGAAGCAACATATATCTCGAAATTCACTCTCATGTTAGCATTTTTCATTTCCTCAACACTCAACCCTTACACGTTTTAACATTTATAGTATAAAGATTATAATATTGCAACGCGATGTTTAATTATTAGACATCAAAAAGCGACACCGAATTCAATTGGCTGCTTTCAAGTAATCATACCCTTGGATTGATAGAAAGACTACCATGTATACTGAGTTTGTGGCTTTGTGTTGGTACATTGGGCCGCCTTATATTCATGTATATTTGATTTCGAATTGAGTGCGGTCTAATTTATTTGATGTTTTGTGATCTATGGTTTGGGTCAGGGATTAGGAGTGCATATGCTTTCAGTTTTATCAAGGTGGTTGTTTATTTAAGGTGCCGCACTAATTATCATAGCATTTGTTTTATGCGTGATGATATGTGTCTTGTATCAAAACACTCTTAAATATCTTGTCTTAACTCAAATTAACATATTTTATGATTAAAAATCACCAAATTTTTAATAATTACAACTTATTATGAGTTATAAAGTTTAATATTCGTCAATTACGCTAAATAAATACAAATTGGCATGCTAATTTGGTCAACTCCATCGGCGAAGGCATATCATATGCATGATTTTTGTAAATGTGAAAGATTATGTATAAAATGGTAATTTTACACAATTTATAAGTTTTGACATCCTTTCACTATTTAATCATACTATTTTTTTAATTTAATATGTAATAATATATATTTTAAGGGAAAACAAGACACTTAAATAGTATCTTGTAGTAAGACACTTATCATGTTGCTTTTTAAATTTTTTAAGGTTGCCACAACGCTACTTTATTCACCTTGCACAGGAGCCCTGGTGGATGGACAGATTGCCCTAGAAAACAAAGTATGATAAAGCATGAGCGAGATTATTGGATTTGTAGTTCTCATGAATGCGGTGGAGTGATCCAGCTCTTGTCATAGGTGATCCAGCCCAACATATTTGGTTCATGAATGCCCAAATCTTTCATGAGGCTTTAGATTCGATTAGCTATTGGCATTCAAATCCAATGCCCAGTACCGCAAGACACCTGAGAATTCAGTCAGATTTAATGGCTATGTGTCTACTTTGTATGATCTTAATTACAGGGATGAGAACATCGTCATCATATTTTTGAGACACCAGTAATTTTTTAGTTGGTCTGAGGGAGATACACATAATTTATGTAAGGTTCTTGTGCATGGTTTGGAAATTGTAACTGATATTTTCATACCTACGCGAATCATGAAATATTTTACGAATTTTCTATTGTAATAATTATCATGAGTGTTTTATTGAACATATTTTTTTAAAGAAGACAATCTTCCATACTTAATAGGCTAGTATATGGCACACAATATTATTTTCAATTTCAGATTTTGAAGATGACATTATTTATGTATCAATTTGACAGATGAACTTGTATTTCAAAGAAGGAAAAAAATTGTTAATTATTCTAGAAAATTTATGAAAATAATATGTGCCAAAAAATAATGTCAGCTTCTTTAAGCTTACAATATACTTGACTAATATGTTTTGGTGAAAAACAAAAAAGAGTCGGTCAATTTGTATATTTATTATGTTATATTTGGGCTTACCTTAGTATTTCTATTATTTAAATATGTTATGATTATAAGTAGATGTTGACATGATTGATTTTATCTTGGAGATAGTATAGTATTTAAATTTGAATATGTGATCTTTATGTTCAAATTTGAATACTAAATCTTGAGATAATATTATGATTCTTTATATGTCAATATCTTTGAAATTGTCAAGATTTGCCCAATTATGATAATATTTCTTGAGCTTATATTTTGAAAGATTGTGCTGCTAAAAATCAGCTTCTAGATGATCCTCTTAGCAAGATCTTCAGCCCAAAATAAGGCAAGCAGCCATTGCAAATTAAGGTGATAAATATTAAGCAAAGCTACAAATTTCAAGGACTTGAAAGATGGATGTCAAGGTCTTGAAATTATATTGAAGACCATCCTTCATTTTTTAAGGCAACGGTTACTTTCCTAATGATCTTACAACCTCTTCAACATCTTTGCCTATAAATAGGGAGACATTTATAGCTGAAGAAGATAGAAGAAAGAGAGCTACACTTGTAAATCAAGAAGAAGACCTTGAGAAAACTTGATAAATTGAGCTTCTATTGGCATCTATTATGTTTATTTTCTCCTTATTATAAAGTGAATCTTTGTTATCTTCCTTTATATTGGGCTAGGTTGATTACTCCGAGGGCGGACTACCCAAGTATAATTGAGGAAGAACGCGTATGTTATGGTACCTACAGTTGTAAGGTTAACTCGTAGGTTGTACGATTAGTGAATCGTATATAATCGACAGAACTAATAAAAGAAAAATGTTCAAAATCCCATCGGCGAGGGGCTCCTATTGGTAGAGGACTACACATGGTCAAACCTCTATAAATAGCGTGTTTATCCACATTTACTTTCTGTATTTCTATTTGACTATTTTATGACTTTGATCAACACTATATTCATCCCCTTTAGGGTGATTTAACTAGCCAAATTGCAGCAACAATTGGTATCAGAGCTAGTACTATTTTTTTAAGACTTTACCGTTTAATAATTCGATCCGATAGCTAGTTATGATTTTGACTCTGATTGCCCTCCGCTTTTTAAAGATACTAATTATTTTTTATAGCAGGAAACAATGGAACTTTGTATTAAGGACAAGAGTCTCGATCTTTGGGAGATCATGGTCAAAGGTCCAATAGTTATTAAGAAACCGGAAGATGAATATACTGAAGATGATTACATTCAAGTGGATGTTCAAAAATTTTAAAGTTCTAAATATTTTATATTGTGCTCTTACTATTGATATTTATGAGTTCATCTCACATTATGATAGTGGCAAGAAGATTTGGGAGACTCTTTATTATATGTATGGTACTAATCAAAATGTGGTGTTGAGCAAATTTGGGGCATAGGATGAAATGATCATGGATAGAAATGTTAAGCAAGTGGAGGATCATCAACTACATGAAGAGCAATAATATAAAAGTGGTGATAAAATTCAAGGCATTATACATAATGATGTCAAGCATGCCCGAATTGAGGAGTTGCTTAAAAACGGTGAGAAAAGTAAAGATTCTGGCTATTTATCTATTCTCTAAAGTGGTAAGTGTGAGGTAAAATCGATGCTTGAATTTTCAAATAATAGTTTATCTCCAAGTTGTCACATTTTTTATGATTTAAATACCAGACCAAATTTTTAACTTTCAAAAATTCTTGATTGTGGTGTTAAATCAAGAAAATATGTCAAAATTGAGGGAAAGAAAAATTTTACCTCATTAATTCTTCTTACTTCTAACAATTTTGAAGCCAAGAAGAAAAGGGTATCAAGATTTGATTGAAGTGTTTCATTTTTGAATTGTGTGAAGTTATCAACTCCTCATTTAGGTGCTAATAATGAACTTTCAATAGCATTTAATCCTCTTGAAAATTCAAATGGACAAGAAAAAAATTGGAGTTTTGCAATGGCATATGGTAAGCTATGGTTTGTCAAAAGTAAAAATAAGGTAAGTTCACTTGTTTTGCCATTGCCCAGATTTCAATGCCCTGAAATACAGTCCAAGGCATTGACAATTAGGCAGAACCTAAGATGTTACTGCCTGTAAATAACTAAAATCAAGGGTTTGAATTTTTATGTCAACACCTTGAATGGTGGTAATGTTTTGATTCTTACTAAACATAAGGTGATGTTGTATTGCATGATCTACTTCCTATTTGTGGCATTTGGATTTCGAAATTTTGAAGTTTATCTTTGGAATGTGAGCATGATTAATATTCTTCATATTCTATGCCATTATGACATGTAATTATTGTTATGCTTAGATGATATCTTGTATGTGATTTTTTTTGGCCCATAATTGCTATAATTTCCAACATTTACGTACATAATATTGCTTATTTTTTATAAGGGAAGAATACTATTACTTGATTATTTTGCTATAGCCTTGATTTATTCTTGAAGGGGGAGAATTGTTGTATTAATGCTCTTATATGTTGATCTCCTATAATTAGGGTTGATCAAAACCGATTAAATGAAAATTCCGCTAACCAAAATTCGGTTAACCAGAAAGTTGGTTTGGAAAAATTGTAAACTGAAGACCGAATCGAAACTTTCGATTAACCGGTTAACCGAATTTTTTGGTTCAGAAAAAAGGGGAACCATAACCGAACGGAAAAATTCGGTTAACCAGATTTTTGATTCGGTTACCGGTTAACCGTTAATTTAAATTGTTAATTTTCAATTTTCACTCCTTTTACAATTAATTTAACTATTTAAGACACCAAATATTAATTTACACATTATTGTATGTTTCGTCTTGCCTTTGATAATTATAAAATCTATACTTGACCAATATAAATTTTAGTTTTTCTTTTAATAAATGTGTAGTTTTGGTTTCAGTTAACCGTCGGTTAACCGTGCGGTTAATCGAATCTCAAATGATCGAACCAGAACCAAAACCAAAACCAAAATCGAAACCGCAAAACCTTTTCGGTTCAGTCAACCAAACCGAATTTTCTAGAAAAATCAAATCAGTTAACTGGTTTTTCACGTTTGATTTTTTGGTTTTTCAGTTCGGGTTTTTGGTTTCGGTTTTTTTGCTCACCCCTACCTGTAATACTATGAGAGCATCAAGTTAATGCATGCTAGTTAGGATATATTATTTGATCAAAATGTTAGTGTTTAATCCCTTATTTTTCATGAGTGCCATAGATGGAGGGGGAGCATCTTTATATGTCACCGATTTGTTAAGGGGGAGCTATATTTATTTGCCATAATTTTTTTATACGCTTTGATTTTTCTTTCTCTTTGTTAAGCCACCTTTTTGATAAAATAGAAAAAGGGGGAGAAGTATTTTGAAAGCTTTTGTGGTGTGTCATTCAAAATTGTGTTGATATGTTATTTCTATTGAGTTTTGTCTTTCATCAAAAAGGGGGAGATTGTTAGCTACCTTAAGTTAAAATATACTTTACTAATATGTTTTGATGAATGACAAAAATGAATTGGTCTATCAGTATATTTATCATATTATATTTGAGCCTACCTTAGTATTTTTATTATTTAAATGTCTCATGATTACAAGTAGATGTTGACATGATTGATTTTATCTCTGGGATAGTTTAGTATTCAAATTTGAACATATGTGATCTTTATGTTCAAATTTGAACACTACATTTTAAGGTAATATTATGATTCTTTATATGTCAACATCTTTAAAAATGTCAAGATTTGCCTAATTATAATAATATCTCTTGAGCCTATATTTTGAAAGATTGTGCAGCTAAAAATCAGCTTTTAGATGATAGTTTTAGGACGATCTTCAGCCCAAAATAGGGTAAGTAGCCGTTAGAAATCAAGGTGATAAACAATGAGCAAAGTTGCAGATTTCAAGGGCTTAAAAGACAGATCTCAAGGCCTTGAAATTATTGAAGATCATCCTTCTTTTTTTAAGGCAACGGTGACTTTCCTAATGATCTTCAAACCTCTCCAATATCATTGCCTATAAATAGGGAGACATTTGTAGTTGAAAAAGATAGAAGAAAGAGAGCTACACTTGCAAATTAAGAGGAAGACGTTGAGAGAGCTTGATACATTGAGCTTATATTGGCATATATGTTGTGTTTATCCCTCCTTGTTATAAAGTGAATCTTCTTATCTTTCTTTCTATTGGGTTAGGTTGATTAGTCGAAGAATCGACTACCCAAGTACGGTTGAGGATCAATGCATACGTTCGGATACCTAGATTTGTAGGGTCAACTCGTAGGTTGTACAATTAGTAAATCATGTGTAATCGAATGACCTAATAAAAAAAAATTTTCAAATTTCCATCGGCGAGGGGCGCCTATGGGTAGAGGATTAGGTGTAGCTGAACCTCTATAAATAGCGTATTTTGTCTACGTTTACTTTCTGTGTTTCTATTTGATTGTTTTTTGACTTTGATCACCACCATGGTTACCCCCTCTAGGGTGATTTAACTAGCCAAATCGGACCAACAAATAAGAACGGTTTGTTTTGTTGTGATATATGTGTGTGTGTCAAAAAATATACGCGTTTGTCAAAAAAGAAGAATGATATGTGTGTGCATATATATCTGTCTGTGTGTGTTGGTATATACATAATTATGCATATATATATATATATATATATATATATATATATATATATATATGTATATATATATATATATATATATATATATAGATGTGTGTGTGTGTGTGTGCATATCTATATAATATATATATATATAATATATATATATATATATATATATATATATATATATATATATATATATATAGATGTGTGTTGTGTGTGTGTATAATATATATATATACTATAGATAGATAGATAGATATATAGATATATATATATATATAATATATATATATATATATCATATATATATATATATATATATGTATATTTATATATATAGTGGGTATACACACACACACACACACACATATATATACACACACACACACACATATATAGGTATACGTGTGTAAAATTCAAACACAAGTTCATCGATATGCATTTTTTTCCTAAACTCAGTTTGGCTTAGTTTGTCTTTTGTTTGAACTACCTAAGTGGAAAAAAGGACTCATAAACAAAAGTTCCTTTAGATCGTTGTATTTTCCCAATTTTCCTAATCAAATCAAATCGTCAAAACCAAAAATCTCTCTTTTTTGGGGGGCTTAATAGTGGCTAATATTTGTCATAAATGTTACTTAAGAATTATACATTCATAGTCTTAGGAAGCATCCAACATGAGTAGGTGTAACAACGCAACCCAAAACTACAGCATAGTTGATCAGTTCATGATGTATAATAAGGAAAAAAGGTGATATATTTAACACTGCAGCAAGAGGCAATTAAACATGCATATAAAGTGGCCATGCAAAATAAATGATCATGCTTGTCTAAAGTTGAAAACCAGTTCCCTCTACGTGCTTATTTATATGTTGCACTTAGCTTATCTGCTTATTACATTAGTAGACATTCATTTAATTCACCTTCTCCTTAGGAATAATGACAGTGAGCACCCCGTCATCAGCAGAGCTCTTCATTTGCTCAGGCTTGACATTAGAGGGCAACTTAAACCATCTTGCAAATTCTGCAATTCCATGCTCAAGGCGATGGTAGTTGTCTTTCTTCTCCTCCCTCTTGTGCGTCCTTTTGGCACTTATGTGGAGCATATTGCCCTCATCTACCTCCACCTTGACATCCTCCTTCTTCACGCCAAGGATCACAACCCTACACTGGTGAGCCTCTGAGGCCTCCTTGTACTCAATCCTGGTCTTTGCTATGGGCTCCATATTTGAGAAGACATATGGTGATGGTAGGAAATGCTCCCATAGATAGAGTGAAAGTGGGTCGAACAGAGATAGTTGTGGCCCATAGAAGCTGTAGTATGGCGCTGTGGTTTGCATTTTGATTATCAAAAGGCTTATTACAAGCTAGCTAAAGAACCTTAGACCAACGCTTCAATTTTAGGCCGACAAAAGATGTTAAGGGCAACAGATGGTGAGGTATTAATAGAAGAGGTGATGGAGTTAGACAACTAGTTAATGTTTGGAGCTGAAATTGATGCGTGGTAGGAATGATCTAGTAACGGAATTTTATTAAAGTGGGATTATTCATTATGCTCTTTATATGCCATAAAATGTGGTACATGAAATCGGGAGAATATAAAGGGGCTAGGCAAAAATACTCGGTTGATGAAACGCCCACTTGCTCAATCAGGTAGATCATGATTCCATCATTTTTTTGGTAGTTCTTCTCTAGAAAAAAAATGAATGATAAAAACTCTGCATAGATTGATGCATAGATGCAATAGCAGTAGGAACTTAATTTGCCGATCAGATTAAGCAGATCTGTTTAAATGCCCTGCCATCTCCATTTACTTTTATAGTCCTATGGATTCGTTTGATTGTGCTAATATGTTTTAGGTTAATAGGCTTGATATGGAATCAAATGCTAATGAAAATAATTAATTAATAGTTGCTTAGCCCTTTAAGAGAATTTGAAGGGCTTCAAAGTTGAATGTATTGATTGGCTACCTAAGAGCTAGGAGAGTGTTTTTTTTTTTTTTTTTTTTTTGGGGGGATGGGAAGCAATATAGCGATTAGGTAGTAGCCCTTCTCTCAAGGGTTCTATCTAAGTTATCCTCAATGAGAATAGAGAGGAATTAAACAATTGAATAGAAATCCACAAAATAAAAGAAGAAATAAGGAGACCAAATTTGGCCAACCAATGTACTGCTCGATTGCCTTTTCTTAAAATATGTTGAATATATATTCGATGGTAAGAGTTGAGATAGACCCTTGTATCATACACTAGTGTTTGAATCTCCCAAGGAATTTGGACTTCTCCCCTTAGTGCTTTGATGAGTACCTGATTATCACCTTCTAAAACAATTGAACGATATCCTACTTGAACTGCTGTTCATACTCCATTTCACATCATTGTTGCTTTTATACTAGAGCTGAGTGTTACGGGCCACGTTTCCGAAGAGCTCTAGAGTGTTTCAAAATCTTCCAGTATGGTCTGGAACCGTCTGAAATATGCTAGAATGTTTTAGAGTGTTCTAGAACCTTCTTGACATTCTAAAGTCTTGTAGAATCTTCTCGAGAACTCTAGATAGTTCTAGATTGTTCTAGAAGTTTCTAGAGTTCCCATTATTCTACATATGTGTCGTATCTAGGATATTTATATAGAATATTGTGAAAGTGTAATAATATTCGTAGGATCGAATAAATCTCTACTGTCCATTGAGGAGGTAGATGTGTGTATAAACCTCTAAGGGGGCTCATCTATAATCAAGCCATTGAAAGCATCCCAAGTGCAATACAAAGCATTCTCCCAAACTCTTTCTCTCTCCACTTTATCTCTCTCAGTTCTCTTAGAGTGTATGTGCTTGCTTAGCTTCTTAAGTCTAAGTTAAGCTTCACTTAAGGCTTACAACCAAACAAAGCAAGACATTCTAAGCACAGTTTGCTGGGTCGCACAGGTTTAAGTTTGAGTGAATTATTAACCCATGACATGAGACTGCTCCAAGATTGGTAGTTCGAGCTTGAAGAAATCTTTGACCCCAACTTCTGATGATGAAGCCTCCTGTCCTGTGAAGAGGAAGATTTGGATCCATCGAAGTTGATTTTGATGAATCCTCCTAGTGGTTGGGCCATAGATGAGAAGGTTGATGGAATAAAGATGTTACACCCAAATCAAATCTTTTTGTGGCCTTCTATTCTGTCCAATGTTTTTTAGCACAAATAATTGTGCCTCATTTTTGAATACCACATCATTATGACTCTTGCAGATGCCCCACATAAGAGAAGTAATGCAGTCAATCTAATTAGGGTTAGTCTGGGTTCTAGTAAACTTTAATAGGTCAAGGATTGGCGTAATTCCAACTTGAAAATATTTGATTTATCCACTTAAGTTGATATGTCAAATCCCAACTGCTCTTAATCATAAAACATTGGGTAAAGACGTGGCTTTTAGATTCCTATTCAAAATGACAAAGATGGCAAATTGGGTCTAAATTTAACTCTCTATTAAGCAAGTTAGCATAGGTAGCTAAGGCATTCTAACATATTTTCCAAAGAAAAAATTTTAAACTTAGGTATAACATTCAATTTTCAGATCGAAGAAAATTCTCAAGGCTTTTGGATATCCAAGGGAACATCATGCACTTTCGATGTTGCAGATTTAATAGTAAGAGAGCCACTTCTAGACATACCCAAACAAAAGGAGTCTTTAATGTCATGAAAGGGAATATGAATGCTCTTAGTTAAATTGTAGATATCATTAGACAAAAACAAGCTAAGCGAAGTAAAATCCCACTCCTTAGAAGGAGTGATAAAGTCACCTACTATTGCATCAATGTTTGACACATCTTGCTGATCCAAGTGAAGCATCTCTAGAAGGCTTTCTCGTCCACACCAGTTATCACATTCCCAATTTTCCAATGAATTCCCCTGTGAAAGATTTCTCTATTTTGAAGCGAGCACTTCTAAACCTAAGAATCATTGGATTTATAACTACGAGTAAAGAAATCCGAACCCAACAGTGAGCACTTCCAGACCCAAGAGTTAGGAGAGATTGAGGGAGATGTAATTGATTAATTGTACCAATTGCGTGCTTGCTTCCTTCAAACATGATCCACTTAAGGCTTTTATACAAAATACATGTCAGCTATCATAGGCCATGGATGCTCAATCTAAAGTAAGCCATCTTGTTAATTGATATATCTCTATATTTTTATTTGTAATTTATTGATATTTATTTATTTGTATGATTTTCTAGAGTTGGAATTACAATGAGTTTTCTAGATTCCTACTTTTATAGTTTCGAGATACTTCTTTAAGATTTTGTCTGGCCTAGATTTGAAAAAGATGTTTCTAGATCATTATTAGTTTCCAATACTCCCACTAGTCTAAAATCATCTTGCACCTTGAGCTCCTCTCGAAGATGGGTGAACTTCTCGCAAGAAATTAGTTAGATAAATATGTTGTATGCGGATTATCTATCTTTGAAAACTACCGTTGGATCTCCTTTTTATCTACAAGTTCCCGAACAAAGTGATCTCGAATCTTAGTCTGTTTGGTTTGACTGTGGAGGATTGGGTTCTTTGCAATTGCTATCGTTGACATATTTTTCTAAAATTGTATTGTTCCTTCTTTGTTGTCTTGCTGGAGGTCAACAAGTATCCTTTTGAATCATTCCGCTCACATGGTGCAATTGTAAATTACAATATATTCTACTTCTAATGAGGATAGTGCTACTGTTGCTTTCTTCTTGGATGATCAAGAGACAACTTTTGATCTAAGTTTGAACACATATTCACTTGTAGTTCTTCTATCATTTATGCACCCAACCCAGTTGCTGTTGGTATTACTAAACAAGACTTCAGTTTTTCCCCATCTTGTATAGAGGGCTGTAATTCTTTGCCCCTTTGATGTACCTCAAAATTTTCTAGTTGGTACAAAGTAAGCTTTACTGGGCTCACTCATGAATTGAGAGACAATGCTGATGACATGGACTATATCTAGTCAAGTGTTAGTAAGACCAATTAATGATCCGAGCAAACTTCAAAAATCGATCAACCTACCTTCTTCTTTCCATTATTTTTGGAAAATTTTTCATTTATACCCATATGTCTTGATAATAACTTGCAATTAAGCATATTAAACTTCTTAAGGAGGTCTTCTATATATATTTCTTAAGAGATCAAGATCTAACACAAGATTTCTTTTTACTCACATGCTAAGAAAGTACTTCAATGGTTTGAAGTCTATCATTTGAAATTTGGCCATTATGGCCTTCTTAAAATATTCAATCATTCTTTGATTTGTGCCCATGTGTATAAGCCCCTCGACCTATAGGAACAAAATTAGAAGATCTTATCCTTTGGTATTGATCTATAAGGGCAGTTCACTTGGCTTCTTTATATATCCCCTTTAATGTAGATGCCCATCAATTCTGCTATTCCAGAAACGTGATTCTTGTTTAAGGTCATAGAGAGCTTTCCTACAATGATAGATATTGTTGGCCTTCTATCATATATGCTTGAGGTTTCTCAACAAAAACGTCTTCTCCTAGTTCGCCATTTAAAAATACTGACTTCACATCTAGTCAAAAGGCTTATAAATTTAGTTTTGTTATTATACCAAGTACTGTCCTATTGTTACCATCAGAGCTACATGAGCAAACGTCTTGTAAAAGTCAATTCTAGGCTATTTTGAATACCTTTGGCAACTAGACAGGGCTGATACTTTTGAATGGAGCCATCCTCATCATACATAATTCAATCGACCCATTTCAGTTTGATGACTTACTTTTCTTGAGGGTTACCCGCCAACTTCCATGTATTATTTTTCTTAATTGTTTTAACTTCTTTGTTTATAGTCTTAATCCATTTTTTAATCTTTGGCTACATCATGAAATGTTTGTGGCTCCTTAGTGAAGAATGCTGATGTTACTTGGCCACTTTTATAATTCTATGGATAAGCTGGAGGATGCCTTTCTTGTTGAGATCTTTGAACAGGTTGAGGAGAATGAACGAATTTGTCGAACGTAGTGTCTTATTGCTTTCTCCTATGGCTTTCTCTTGTATCATGCTACATATGGTGTCTCGTTGAGCACAACTTTTGTGGGGCATTGATTAAGATTGTAAACTATTGTAGTAATTTTACTACTTTAGCCTAGAACTTTTTTCAATATTTTCTTGCTTTATGATATGGTACGAGCCATTTCAACTATTGCTCTGTTCTTTCTTTCTAGGTTGCCCTTTTTTGAGGTGTGCTTTGTCTTTAGCTCCCTTTCAATGCGTTACTTTTTGCAGAAGTTGTCAAATTCATTCCAATTATATTCTCTCCCACCCTTAGATCTAAGAATCTTTAGCCTATGCCAATTTTATTTCTTCAAAAGGGCCTTGAAGGGTTGAAAATATAAGAAGGGTTGCCATTTTTGTTTAAGGAAGAACACCCACATTATGAAGGAATAATCATCCACGCTTAAAAAGAAATATCGTTTTTCTACTAGGATAAGACTACGAGCTAAGCCTTACATTTTAGTATGGACTAGTTCAAGTGAAGCTTTAGCTCTATATAAAAGTTTTATTAAATGGAGTTTGCTTATCTTTCCCATAATACAATCCTCACAAATATTTTTATTGGCTTCTATTGTGGCTAGACTAATAATCTTATATCGTTGCTTTACAACTTTGAGGCTATTGAGTTTCAGATGACCATATCTTTGATGACATAACGTTGCATCATCCATAGGAGAGCTAAAAGCTCCCTTTTGACACACTGACATCATAGAGTAAAGATTTTATTTGAGCCATTATAATAGAGGTTATTGACTAGTCCGTTTTCTTTTCAAATATGAGGTATTATCATCGTTGAATTTTAGCATATATCCTTTTTGTATCAATTAGCCTGCACTTAATAGATTTTAGGCTAGATTAGGATCATATAATGCTTCTAGAATATATTTAGTTGAACCACTTTTATGTTTCATGATTATCGTCCCTTTGCTAGCAACCTCTTAAGTTCTCCCATGACTAAGAGTAATATTTGATTTTATATATTTGTCTAGTCAAACAATAGGATGTTTTATCTCTTGTCGTATAACTTAAGCAGTCACGAGCTACATACCATAAATCTTATGACTCTTGTCGCATGTTTGGGTAGAAACAATAGACATGTTTAGAGTCACCCCCTTCAGTGACATAGGCCTTTTTTCATTGTTGATTTCTACAACATTGTATGTGACGTGTGCACCATTGCATTTACTACATTTATACTGGCAATCATCCATATTATGGTTTCTCATTTTGCATAATCTACAATATGGGCTAGGTTTTTCATTATCATGGCAGTCTACATTTTTTATAGCTTCCTCTTCATCTGCCATGATTATTCAATGCTTCCTTACTTTAGGGGAGATTTCTTCTATGACCATTTTGAGTTTTATGCCCTCCACCATTAGAGAATTTTAGGTTGGCCTAAAAGGCCTACTCTAGTGAATGGTATGTAAATCTAGGCAATTTCTTTTCATAGGTTGGAAAGTGTAACGCCCCCAATTACTAATGTCTGATTACTCTAGTTTAACTACTAATTTAGTATTAATTTGCAGCGAAAGACTTTTAATCTAATTGGAGGCATTACCGCCGTTCCGAAATGGAACAAGGCTACCTGATTTACTAAACCTTGAGAATTACCCAAAATAAATATTTGTCTACTCATACTGTTTATCGCCCATGTGATAACTTAATGTACCAATGCTAAGCATTATTATCCTCAGGTTTTAAAAGAATAACAATACACAATCTCCAAGTTACTAACCTATCATCACTATGAGCGTTGACTAGCTAGCGATCAATAAACGTCCATTGTTTTGCTGCTCTCTAGTTTCTCAGGAGGATGACTATTCATTTCTCCCCATACCTAAAACAGAAAACATAAAAATATTCGAATGGTGAGCTGAAGCTCAATACGTACATTCCCATACAGTAAAATAAGTTTTATGTGAAATTCGTTGGGCAGGCTGCATTTCAAAATATTTTGTTTTGTAAACAGGAGAGAGAGAGAGAGCACATTAAAATTGCTTAACTGATTGTTATCTAGAAGTGGACCCCTTGGTCGATATACGTCTTAAAACAATCATACTTTAGGTGCTCACCCCCCAGACCGATCAAGAAGCCTGAGTTGACACCGTGCGCGAGTATATTGATGGGCATAAGCCCTGATGATTGATATTTGGGCGGGGCCACTTGTTTATGTGACAAAACATTGAGAAAATTGGTTCATTAAATGAATCTTGTATTAATTTTTCATTGCTGAGAAACATGTGAGTTTTTTACAAAGCACAGGCAATATATGTACCAGGTCTTTGAGATTCTCTCTCCTTTATAACGAGAAACATGTGTTGGCAGCTTGAAGAGACAGACGTGGCCTCATTCCTGCTTCAGTTTGTACTTTTTGTGATTAGTGTGAGATTGAGAGGTTTTATGAAATTATTATTAAGATTGTTGCTTCCCTTTTTAACGAATCATCGTTATACTTAGGCTTTCTATTCAAATACTACCAAGACTCACTTAAATATTGCTAAAAGCCGCCTAACTAAGCCTAAACTTCACCCAACATTGAACCTTGTGTCACCAACTCATGGCAATAACACACCCAACTTACAGCATTCGAACGCCCAATTCTCATGAATTTGATTCAATTATTTACTGTGATGCACTTAAACCACCAAATCAACCATAATCGAGCTTGTATTTTTACTGACATTACAACCCTAAGACTCTCGTATTAGTACCAAGTTAGCAGCCGTTTAATCACCTTCATTTCATAACATATACTCACATAACACCTCTTACGTATGTACGTTTCTCTTTAATTAACATAATAACTCATTTAACACTGATGAGGCAACATATTTAAAATGAACACATTTAAAATAAGCATTATCCAAAAACCCTTATCCATCAAATTCATGGTTACACATATCTCCAATTTTATTAGAATTAATTAACTCGACATTAACATGTCTAAGTTTCACCCAATCTACAACCCTAGTTGCCAAACCATGATCCTGACATGAATACTTACACACAAGTATCCAGCACATTACCCACATGTATATACATGACAATTATCACCAGAACTTATTTAAACATCATTGAATTCATATAGTTAGCCTTTTTTTTGTCACTAACAAATCAACATAGCATAACTTAAGCATTATTCAAGCTATAACCCCTTAATCCATCAAGTTCATGGTTGCAACTCAACCTTCCAATGTATAGTTCACTTTGACTAGCACAACCGACTTATTTAAGGACCCATAAAGCAATATAATTTTATTGAACATGATTAAAATAAACATTAGTCAAAAACCCTAAATTGCAATATCCATGGCCACATTTCTCTGACCCTCGAATAATCCATTAATTCCATTCAACTCCCAACCCTAATAATCCACTCATGACTATAACACACACATCCAATATACATAATTTAACACAAGATTCTCATTAATTACTTTCAGTTACTCATAAGAATTCATTGACTTATCAAATTGAAATTGAAATTCAATTCCAAACCCTCACTTAACATTCTCTCCCTTAACCTTCCACATTCAACTCAATCCAACACCCCAAAATCTATGAAATTTACATATTAACGTTCACCTAAGCTAATTACATCATCTAATACAAGAATTCAATGATTAAACAAGCAAAGCCAATTTAAGAGAGTTAGGATTTGACCTTCCCAACTACTTTGGAGAACAAAAGGAAAGTGAAGAGGAGGGACTGATGGTGCGTGGTGCAATAGCAGCAGACTGGCCAGTCACAGGCTGGCTGGCGACATGGCGGCGGAGCATTGCTGGGCGGCCAGCGAACTCGCAACAAAGAAGGAAGGGCAGCGCAATGCAGTAGACTAGGGGTTCTAATGTTGGGGCACGGAAAAAGCAGATAAAGGGGTTGGGGTTAGTAGCCGGTGTCTTGGCCGGCGACACGGTGGATGGCCGGCCAGCGAGAAGCCTGGCGCAGCGGCAGAACAGGACAGTAGGGGAAAGGGGTCGGGTCTCAGGCGTGCAAAGCAGAAGATGAAGGAAAATAAATAAAAGGGGGAATTGGGATTTTGGGAAATTTGTTTCCCCTTTGGTGTTGCAACGCATTTTGGTGCCTTTATTTAGAGAATGTCGGTTGGTATGTGTTGCTTTGGTTTTTTTTTTTTAAGATTTTTATTTATTTGTTTATTTTGTTATTTTTCCATTTATTACATAAATACATATGTATACATTTGAGTTGATATTTCTTTGGCTACAATTTTTGATTTCAAATTTTTCATCTTTTGGATGTAAAAATTGGCGGACATGCAATTATTTATTAGATTTTTAATGCATTATTTAAGAGTAAACTCTAAATTCATTTTGAGGTCACGCTGTCACTTCAACCTGCAAATGTGCAAATACATATACATGTACAGAAAATGCTGATTTGAAGTGCGGCTCCTAACTTAATTAATTTGTAATTAAGATGATTCAATATAATTACAATGAATATTAGGTTCAGGCCGTTACAGCCTTCCCCCCTTAAAATAAGTTTCGTCCTCGAAACTTGCAGTTTAAAAGAAACCTTTATCGTACTTCAAATAGGTACGGGCGTTGGTTATATTATGGTAATATGATGTGGATCTGAAACATATTTTCTAAACTGTGAGATGTGAAAATCTTTTGTAAATGTTCACGTTCTGCTGATAAATCTAATGTGTAAGCCATTGGGTTCCATCCTCATGTAACGCCCTCTAACTGTAAGGGTAGAAGGTTTAATGTTTTCTTAAATTCTGGGACAAAACGGACAAAATTTTTCCTAAAAATTGATCATTTCCCAGGCTTAAAACCTTACATTAAATTCGTACATTGAAAATAAGTATAACAGGATACCAGATTAAGCTCAACGACTACACGCCAGAGACCATAACTCTACGGGCCATACGCCTGGAGTAAACCATTCCATAAAGTTCAATAGTAGAAAAGAAATGAAAAGTACAACTCAACGGATCACACATCCGGAGTATTGGGGTTACATCCCAAAATAAACGATATGCATTTCAAGACTTCAGTAATAAACTTATGCAGGTTCATCTTTTATCTGTGCACGTATGACCCCTTTTTCGAAGCAAATGGTGATTTCACTTCACATGCATATATCTACTTCTACCTGTCACATCGAAAACCTCAGGAAAATTCTTGAGTCACATCAGTGGTGATTGTTCTGTGCCCTCTCAATTTGGTTAAGTAGTTAGACGTTTGACTTACTCATCAATGTGACATATGAAATGAAGTAAGAAAGAATATTAGCGACCACTTAAAATCAAGCAAGAATGGATTCAATATTTAACAAGTTCCAAGGACATGGTGGACGATGCTGGAAATAGATTTGAACACTCTTAAAGAGCCACTAGCTTTTAAAAGTTTGAAATTAAAGAAGTAGATAATTGAGGAAGGCAATGTTTAATGATGGGACAATTCAATCAAACATAAGAGATGATAGAAATAGCAGCATTAATGCAAAAGACAATGAATTAGCAAAGTTTAGTATGCTACCTAAAATCCTTTATGCAAATGCTCGTGTTGAAAAAGATAAAATAGGAAAAAGACGACGCCAATACGTAAGTCGAAATGATTAAGTGAGAAGTTGACCAATAACTAAAAGTATTAAGAATCGTTGTCGATATATGATTTCTAATGAAATGGACAGATGGTGAATTTCGAAATGGTGGGTAATTAAAATATTACTGCGATGTAGATGGAATGAAGATAACTAGTAGTCTAAACAATTTAGGAATAGGGGGATGAGAAATAAATAATCTGATCATTGGTTACATAAGAGCTAACACATTGCACATAAATCCAAAACCAGACTAGTAGTAAAATGGCAATCTATGTAGTGATTGGATGCTAAGGGTGAGGAAAAATCATGTTGCTGTTGAAATAATGGTCATGAGAAGTAAGCTGAACTGAGGTAGTGAATAAAGGCAAGAGAGAAAGCGAAAAAAAGGTAAGAGAGAAAGCAAGTGAGGCATAAGCCATCTTAATAATAGGGATTCCTTATGAAAATAAATGTCACGAGAAAATTCAATGAGGGAAAGAATATGAAATGAAGGATTGTTGCAACAATTAAATAGGTTTTGCCAAGCTTAATGCGAAAAGGAAGGGATTACCAATTAGATTATGTTATTGCATACCAAGGGGTGTTAGCTCTAGGGGTAATTATGATAAGAATGGTCTAATATTAGCTCACCAAGGTCACTATAAATTCATTTGTATTGATACAAGAATGTAGATTAAGTTTTCAAGGGTTGACATACTCAAAAGAAAGTTGTTTGGGTTTCAATTGGTATGCAACCTCTCACCGATCTTATTACTCCCTAATTCTCTATCGTTGTACTTGAAGTTGTGCTCCAGTAATACTCTTTTGAGTTTGACATCTTAACCTCATAAAACCATTAGTCCTCCTTCCATAGAGTCCATGCAATATGTAGATATATATGCTCAACTCACCACTTCCAATTCCTTACCAACACAAACTGCGATGTGTCGACAAGTGCTCTAAGGTCCATCCCAATAACCATTGCACTTATTATGCTTCCCCAAGAATTATTTGTTCCCCAAAATCTTATTTACTCTTGATGAAAATATAAATTATGACTTCTAGAATTTCCAATGTACAAAAGCAATGAACTTATGGACATATTTGGAATATCCTCAAGCCTTTTCCCTATCGCTTCACAAAGTATAATCTTCCCCACTAAATTTACTTTACAATATCAAGGAGTATATTGACCCATCAGTACCCATGACTTAACTCATGATAATAAGAGAAAATATTTATACCATCTCCTTAGAACCTCATATGAATATTTTGGAGCTAAAATTCATCCCTAATAATCTCCGGATGTCCTTAGAGGTTATTTTAACCTCATGATAAGTGTGGACATTATCGGCCCAACCACTCTTGCTAAGATATTTTTTTATTGATTATCAAGGACCGGCATGTAAGCTGAATGAATGAAACGACGGAGGTTCGTAATGCGAAAGGCAAGGCATATAAATGACTGGCATATACAAGACATGCAGTTGATTCACGATGGTCATCATAGTAAAGTAAATGATCAATGTTATGAAATTAAGATGAAGTATTAAGTACTGGAGGTGAAGAAATCTAACAGATTACCAAAGAGACTTTTGAAAAGTCCTACGGTCCCCATATGTGAGTAAAATGACGAAGATGAGGGTTAACACTGCCAGAAGGAAAATTTCTGTAGCAAATGGAAGTCTTGGGTAAGCATATAAACTCCGAAACTGCTAGCAGATGGAAATAGCATGAATCTTTGTTCATTACTTCCCATGTTTCCTTCATAAATTCATTAGATATAGAATTCCATCACAAAAAGTCATTGAACTCAATAGAAGCTCTCAAGTGTATTAAACTTGTTATTGCCTTTGAAAAAATCCATGATTGATTCAAAGCTCATAAACAAGCTCCCAAAGTGTATACTTGTCTTCTTCTTTTCCCTTAATCAAGCTAAAAGCTACATGAAAATCCATGAACACTCATTTCCACTTAAATGATCTTATTTGGCCCATAGTACACCAAATTACTCCATGATAAATTTTTCTCAATATATATATATATTTTTTGTATCAATATCCATAATCTCCCAATATTTATTTAACAATATTTACTCCTTAGCTTGATACATATCATCTATATAATATCAAGCAGGACCACATAAGCTGCTGAATTGCCAACACCGAATTCATTATACTAAACGACTATTGCGAATTATCCCCAATGCTGGGATAGGCCCTCAAGCATTCACATTATTGCACTATTGGAATGGTTATTTCATAATGCTTCAACCCATGAATATTACTGCATAATACATTTCCCTGTCTAGTAATTTAAATGTAGTTTGGCAACAGATTAATAGCATAAAAGTTTGCGGACTTCACCTTCTTACCATGTCTTAAACCTCGCAACACCCAGGTGTTAAGTATTTTCAGTACATCTTAATAAAATCTCTAAGCTGCAAAATATCTTCGTAACTCAAACGGCCACCCAAAATGCCACAAGGTAAACCTCGCAACACCCAGGTGTTAAGTATTTTCAGTACATCTTAATAAAATCTCTATGCTGCAAAATATCTTCGTAACTCAAACGGCCACCCAAAATGCCACAAGGTTTGTTATGAGCTTAGTATACTTCTTTCGAATACATACGTCATCAATAAGCTAACCAAATGCTTCAACACTCTGCTTTGATAGTGATGGAATTCCTAAGCTATTATTTAACTATGTTATTGGTCCTAAGACCAAAGGATGAAGGCGGGGTAAATGTTTCCTAAAACATATGCATGCTACACGTATACATACGAACTCCTGGCCACACCCTCGTCTCACTAACCCAACCTAACTCATAGACATCCCTATAGCTCACATCAAGACATGGAAAAGTCAGATTACTTAACACAAGAGGGCAACGAACAAGATTAAACACTATATATAGGCATCCTTGATATTGGTCTGCTAAATATTCTCAATGGAATAGGCCACCAGAAATTCACATGACTAGGATGATTGCTTGAGTCTTGCTCAACACTAAAAACACCAGACTGCAGAGTTCTTAGGTTGTGCCATCACACAGTTCACTTATTATATGTGGCCTCATATTTGCAAATTTGATATTATGCCCAGAATTGCTATTATATCCATAAGTCCAACAATCATAACTCAGATGCAGTTTATATACACTCATGTGCAAAACTAAATCCTTGCTCAAACATATATAACTGTAGGGATACTAAAAGAGAAAAATACCTACCTCGACTATTAAAGCTAGTCTCCAAATGTCACCCATCACCTAAGCTACCTCCACAGCACTTCATGTACTCTACAAATGGACATGCAGTCTAGTTTATAGGAAGTCTCATAAGGCCCCTTACGGAAAGAATCATGGTGTACATCACTCGACACCAAGTGATGGCTTATAAGCTCTTCACATTATAAGTTTGATATGACCCCCCCTTCATCAATGAGAAACCTTTTAATTGTTTCAATTGTCTCTGGTTTCCCTCGTGGTTGCACTGCCTGTAGCCTCAAACTAACAACCTTGTTTAGAGTATACCTTTACCCCACATCATTGCATGCACCGGATAACAAGTAATTAGAATCATCAAGATACAATCTGATCATGAGACACTGCATTCTTTGTATAAATAATTTAAAAAAAAAACAAACATTTTTTTAACCTTATACACTCTTGGATGTCTAGTAACTCCCTCAAATTCTGTAAATGTCTCACAAGGTCAGATTACAATATTATGGACACTTGTTCATATAACCCCTCTTTTTTTCCCTTTTTTTTTGTGCAGATTTGAGTCCTAACGCCCAGCTATTACACTATTTTCCCAAAAACTCGCTTTTTAACGCCCCATTACAAGTAACTTCTGGACTAATCTCCCTTGATTTGATCAAGACTAATCATACACATAATGGTTGACCATGGCATAATAAATAAATTGAATTGTCCAACCCCAATTCTTCAAAAAGCATTCTCCATGTTTGTCCACATGAGTTTTGAAGGACCATTCATCCTATCAACACTTCAATTACAACCTTCAACCTACTTTAACTAGGTGCTAAACTCATGTCTTTAATTACACCCACATATACAAATCAAGTTGTAACATACCTAATTGGTTTCCTCTACGCGATTGTAAAACACCTAATATATGATAGCTCGCATATGCTCCCACATTGTAATGATGCTTCGGTGATCATGCCATTAAGACGTAGCTGGCAATCCTCATATATTATCAATAATCCTTTCATCATGTCTTCTACGTAGAACTAGTATCACCAACCAAATATAAAAGCAATATGGGCCCTTAAAACCTCTCGTGGAGTCAGTCAATTGCAACTACAAAACAACTGAAAGGACATACTGTAAGTGTAGTAGATGTTAGATATTGTCTAGTTCATGTCATTTGAGATCCTAACTGACTCCAAATCATTCATGAGTATAGGGAAGAAGTCCACATATGTTAGCACCTTGTAAAAATATATAAGAAAGAGATGACAGAAGCAAAAACAAGGCGGGTATCACCCAACCCCTAGCAGTTACTACCTTGAAAGCCTAACTTCATTACTAGCGCCCCTAACTGCTGCAACATTAGTGCATATCCTTTATGGCTCACAGTGATCTAACAACCTGGCTCTGATACCACAACTGTAACACCCCCAATTGCTAATGTTTGATTACTCTAGTTTAACTACTAATTTAGTATTAATTTGCAGCAGAAGGCTTTTAATCTGATTGGAGGCATTACCGCCGTTCCAGAATAGAACAAGGCTACCTAATTTACTAAACCTTGGAAATTACCCAAAATAAATATTTGTCTACTCATACTATTTATCGCCCATGTGATAACTTAATGTACCAATGCTAAGCATTATTATCCTCAGGTTTCAAAAGAATAACAACACACAATCTCCAAGTTACTAACCTATCATCTCTATGAGCGTTGACTAGCTAGCAATCAGTAAACGTCCATTATTTTGCTGCTTTCTGGTTTCTCAGGAGGATGACTATTCATTTCTCCCCATACCCACAATAGAAAACATGAAAACATGAAAACGATAAGTCGAAGCTCAATACGTACATTCCTATGCAGTAAAATAAGTTTTATGTGAAATTAATTGGGCCGACCACATTTCAAAATATTTTGTTTTGCAAACAGGAGAGAGAGAGAGAGAGAGAAAGAGCACATTAAAATTGCTTAACTGATTATTATCTGGAAGTGGACCCCCTGGTCGACGTACCTCTAGACACAATCATACTTTAGGTGCTCACCTCCTAGGCCGATCGAGAAGTCTGAGTTGACACCGTGCGCGGGTATATTGATGGGCATAAGCCTTGATGATTGATAATTGGGCGGGGCCACTTGTTTATGTGACAAAACGTTGAGAAAATTAGTTCGTCAAATGAATCTTATATTAATTTTTCATTGCTGAGAAACATGTGAGTTTTTTGCAAAGCATAGGCAATGTACGTACCTGGTCTTTGAGATTCTCTCTCCTTTATAATGAGAAACATGCGTTGGCAGCATGAAGAGACAGAAGTGGCCTCATTCCTGCTTCAGTTTGTACTTTTTGTGATTAGAATGAGATTGAGAGGTTTTATGAAATTATTATTAAGATTGTTGCTTCCCTTTTTAACGAATCATCGTTATACTTAGGCTTTCGATTCAAATACTACCAAGACTCACTTAAATATTGTTAAAAGTCGCCTAACTAAGCCTAAACTTCAGCCAACCTTGAACCTTGTATCACCAACTCAGGGTAATAACACACCCAACTTACAACATTCGAACAACCAATTCTCATGAATTTGATTCAGTTATTTACTGTGATGCACTTAAGCCACCAAATCAACCATAATCGAGCTTGTGTTTTTATTGACATTACAACCCTAAGACTCTCGTATTAGTACCAAGTTAGCAACCGCTTAATCACCTTCATTTCATAACATATACTCACACAACACCTCTTACGCATGTACGTTTCTCTTTAATTAACATGTACGTTTCTCTTTAATTAACATAATAACTCATTTAACACTGATGAAGAAACATATTTAAAATGAACACATTTAAAATAAGCATTATCCAAAAGCCCTTATCCATCAAATTCACGGTTACACATATCTCCAATTTTATTAGAATTAATTAACTCAACATTAACAAGTCTAAGTTTCACCCAATCTACTACCCTAGTTGCCAAACCATGATCCTGACATGAATACTTACACACAAGTATCCAGCACATCACCCACATGTATATATGTAACAATTATCATCAGAACTTATTTAAACATCATCGAATTCATATAGTTGACTTTTTTTTTGTCACTAACAAATCAACATAGCATAACTTAAGCATTATTCAAGCTATAACCCCTTAATCCATTAAGTTCATGGTCGCAACTCAACCTTCCAACATATAGTTCACTTTGACTAGCACAACCGACTTATTTAAGGACCCATAAGGCAATATAATTTTAATGAACATGATTAAAATAAACATTAGTCAAAAACCCTAAATTGCAATATCCATGGCCACATTTCTCTGACCCTCGAATAATCCATTAATTCCATTCAACTCCCAACCCTAATAATCCACTCATGACCATAACACACACATCCAATATGCATAATTTAACACAAGATTCTCATTAATTACTTTCAGTTACTTATAAGAATTCATTGACTCATCAAATTGAAATTGAAATTCAACTCCAAACCCTCACTTAACATTCTCTCCCTTAACCTTCCACATTCAACTCAATCTAACACCCCAAAATCTATGAAATTTACATATTAACATTCATCAAAGCTAATTACATCATCTAATACAAGAATTCAATGATTAAACAAGCAAAGCCAATTTGAGAGAGTTAGGATTTGACCTTCCCAACTACTTGGAGAACAAAAGGAAAGTGAAGAGGAGGGGCTGATGGCGCGTGGTGCAATAGCAGCAGACCGGCCAGCCACAGGCTGGCCGGCGACGTGGTGGCGAAGCCTGGCTGGGCGGCCAGCGGATGCACAACAGAGGAGGAAGGGCAGCGCAGTTCTAATGTTGGGGCACGAAAAAAGCAGATAAGGGGGCTGGGGTTGGTAGCCGGTGTCTTGACCGACGATGCGGTGGACGGCCGGCTAGCGAGAAGCCTGGCGCAGTGGTGGAACATGATAACAGGGGAAAGGGGTCGGGTCTCTAGCGTGCGAAGTAGAAGAAGAAGGCAGAGAAATAAAAGGGGGAATTGGGATTTTGGGAAATTTGTTTTCCCTTTGGTGTTGCAACGCAATTTGGTGCCTTTATTTAGAGAATGCCGGTTGGTATGTGTTGCTTTGGTTTTTTTTTTTTTAGATTTTTATTTATTTATTTATTTTCTTATTTTTCCATTTATTACATAAATACATATATATACATTTGAGTTGATATTTCTTTGGCTACAATTTCTGATTTTCAAATTTTTCATCTTTTGGATGTAAAAATTAGCGGACATGCAATTATTTATTAGATTTTTAATGCATTATTTAAGAGTAAACTCTGAATCCATTTTGAGGTCACGCTGTCGCTTCAACCTGCAAATGTGCAAATACATATACCTGTATGAAAAATGCTGATTTGAAATGCGTCTCCTAATTTGATTAATTTATAATTAAGATGATTCAATGTAATTAAAATGAATATTAGGTTCGGGCCGTTACAGAAAGACCCTACTAATTCGGTCAAAATAAGCATAGATATATCTTTAGATTCTTCTATAGTAGCTATAATATGATCAAAATTTTGAAGTAGACTCCTTGACGTCTTTTGTACCACTTTATAAAAATGTTTAATCATATCCTTATGTATTTAATTGTGATTAACTATGTTAGTGGCATGATTGAAAAATACTTGAATGGTTTTATATTCATTCATCAGTAATGAAGAATCCACTCAATGTGACACAATCATAAGCTAGACATGATAATATACATTTTTATTTTCATGAACATTTGTTATAAGTTTAGGGTTGCCCAATCATGAATATATAGTTGCTTACACACTATCTATGTGCTTAGTTAATCTAAAGTAACTCTCATGACAGGTTCCCTAGGTCATTGGTTGCCTGAAGCTTTAATGCCAGAGTTGAACCACCTTGGACTCTCATCATCAAGGATATTGATAGGCATGTCCTTGTCAGAATCATTAAAATTCCATAGAATTAATTATGCTTATATTCAATTAAAAATAAATTTTATGATTAACTAATTAACTGCATTAAATATAGGATTTGCATACCTGATCACTAAAATAAAATATTATATTTATATGTAGTTCCATGATGGGTATACATAACTCAAATGATTGTATCAATTTATCCATCACTTGCTTAGAATTTGGCTATGTTAATTATTGCCCTTAGAGTGATACATCACCGCACTTACTAAAAAGGTTAATTAAATTATTTCTAGTGTAGTCAACTAATGATCTTGCTAAATGCATATTATTCAATCTTCAAGAAGTAAGATTAACTTTGTAGTTTTCAATATACAATAGATATTTGACTTTTGGAAACATACAAACAATAGCTGCAGTCAACCTTGCTGAGAACAAAAAGTGTCAACATCATACCTTGATAAGATGCTCATTTACCTTGCCAAAAAAGGAATGTAATTGCTAGCTTATTAACTATAGACTGAACAAGTTCCAATCGAACATAGAAGAAGCTAGGACAAGACTAAGCAGTTGTCAAGAAAATGGACACTAGTTAAGGCCCTTATACCAAAATGTAGCCGTTATAGACAAGCACTAACAAAATATTTTAATAGCATGACATCATCCAATGGTCTGATTCATTGTCTATAAATAGAGACCTTGCTGAACAAGAAGATTGTGCAACACACAAATGCGAAAAACTTCGTTCTTATTCTAAGCATTATTGTACTCTTAAGTGAACAATTCAAATCATTATCCTTTGTATGCGCATTTGACATTCCTTGTGAGATAAGAGGGTAGGAAGAATTGCACAAAAGGTTGGACTTCCTAAATGGGGACATAGGACAAATCACATGAAGGTGTTTCGTTGTTAATGTCTTTGATAGACATTTGGTTATGCAATTAATTCATGCTAGTTGAATGCTAAAGAAAGGTCCTTAGGATGGTAGATAGCCCAGTAGAGGGGTTAACCAAGTTAACAATCACCGCGTACTTTACGTTATGCTGTACTCTTGCTTTACTCAACTACCTTGATCTATTAGCTCATTGACCTTGATATTATTTAGCATCTTTAAGTTTGCTATAATCTAATATAACTTATGCTTAAAGTTTCAGCTTCCTGTAATCAAGTGTCACCCTATTTGCCACCTCTGAGGTGGTTTAGCTGACTTGGGATCCACAATTAGTGTCACGACAAATCTCATCTTTACTGACTTAATCATCAAGTAAGTAAACAATAATGTCTTCCTCAGGAATGGTTAAGATCAATTAAGGTCAATATGTGTACATACCTCTTTTATTTTATGGATCTAACTTTGCTCATTGGAAGATATTCATGCAAATTTAGTAGATGGATCAAGATTATGAGGTATCCAATGTTATGTCAGGGCACCAATCCTTATTATGCATACTATTAACACTGCAAAACCTACAAAGCCCATTGGCTAGGACACTCATGAACAACATTATAAAGTGTAGGCTCTCAATGTTTTATACTATGCATTATATGCTAATGAGTCTAAATAAAATTTCTACTTGTGAAATAGCTAAAGAAGTATGACATTCATTGGTAACCACCTATGCAAAGCACAAGCCAAGTCAGAGAGTTTAAGATAAGCAACTATGTACAGCAATTTGAGCTTTTCAAGATGCTTCGCAATGAAGATGTTCAGGAGATGTACATCGAATTCATTGACATCATCAACAACATCACCGTTCTTAGAAAAGTCTAGTCAAATGAAGAGATCAGAAGAAAGTTGCTAAGGATTCCACCAAGAAACCAATGGGAAGCCAAGGTCACTACTATTAAAGAGAAACAAAATCTGTAGACCTTGAAGTTAGAGGATCTAGTACGATAACTTTTAACCTACGAGATTCACTTGCATGAAGAGAAGGAAGAGTCCTTAAATAAAGGGGTAACCTTAAAAGCTATAGTCAATGACACTAAAGTAGGGATGATTCTTATTATTAGAAATTTGAGGATGAGATTTTTACGCTAGCCAAAAGCTTCCACAAACGCTCAAAAAGAAGAATTTTGATTTTAAGAAGCTTTGCAAAGGGTCATCCTCAAAAGGCAACAAAGTTATAAGATTTCGAACTCAAAGTGTTAACCCTGTTATCTACATTTTTTGTGGACAACTAGGACACATGATGAAGAATTGCTCATTAAAAACAGAAAAAAGGAAATTCAAGGGAAAAGGCAAAAAGGCGTTTACAGCTGCATAGAGTGATAATGACTCCAGTAAAATTGAGAGTGCAAGAAATGGATGTGGCTAACCTTTGTCTCATGGAAAATGGCAAGGAAAAAGAATATAGAGCTAAATTCTTAGGATAATGCGAATTAGTTCTTAAGGGAGCTGAAGATACTTTAACTCACCACGCAAAATTACATTTTTTTAGAAATGTCAAAATAATGAGGTTTTTATGCATGGTGTAAATGTTGAAGAAGAGTATCTTTCTGAGATCAATTCTGCAAATTACTCTTTTAAAATATGAAAAAGAAAGTTTGCAGGACAAATATGTTCATTATTATAAAAAATGAAGAGATGACAAACGTATTTGAGAAGTCTGTTATGAATTGCATGAGAACCAAAATGCCTCAAAAGAATGGAATGAAACTTTCAAGGAAGAATTAGGTGGGAAAATAAAACTTCTTTGCCAAAGAGATGCCTTCTCATAAAGTTTATAGTAGTTCAAGGCACCCTAAAAAGTTTTTGCATAAATCTCTATTTGGAGAACAAAAACTTTATGTGTTTCTTAAAATTACACTGGTGCTAGTTCTAACATTGTTTGGCTTTAGGGACTTAAGGGTACAAGACCATTAAATATGGTGACAGATCCTATACACAAATTTCCAATCAAGGGAAGTAGAATGGTTTGATGTTGGTTTTCTAGGTATACTTCAAGTCTAACACTAATATATGATACCTTTAAAGGAGATGCTCAAGGCATATGAACGGTGATGCAACAAAGTTTTCTAAACTTGAAGTATATGACCTAGGGAACATGACCTTTGGAGGTGGAGAAAAAGAATAGTGCAATCATTAAAGTTGGTAGAGATCCTTCTAATTCCATTAAGAATATTTACCTAGTTTATAGTTTTAAATTTAATTTGCTCGGCATTTCTCAATTACATAACAAGGGGCACAACGTTCAACTTTGTTCAATGTAATGCCTCTAGCTTTGAAATTGGGGAACACTTTTTATCTAGATCTAGGCTCAAAAATGTTTATGGTATTAATCTTGATCATGTTGATTCCAAGCATCTTGTAGGTTTTAGATTTATTGATGATGAAACATGGTTATGGCATAAAAGATTAGGTCACACTAGCTTGCATATTTTTTACATGAGCATGATCTATTAGGAGGTTTTCCTAAGCATAAATATGATAAATATCAAGTTTGCAGTGCATTTGGAAAAGGAAAACAAGTCAGATCTTTATTCATGCCCCTAAAAACTATTTTAGCTTTAAAATCCTTGAATTATTGCATATGGATTTGTTAATCGTCTTAGATTAGAAGTCCCGGTGGAAGTGATTATATTTATATAGTAGTTGATGATTATTCCTTATTAACCTAGTCTTATTCTTGAAAGATAAAATAGACACTTTTAAAGTATTTACCGCTTTTTGTAGATAGATTCAAAGAACTCAAGGATTGCTCTTCCTGGTTGTAAGAACTAATCATGAAGCTAAGTTCAAAGAAAAATTTATTGAATTCTATGATCAACTTGGAATATCTCATAGCTTCTTTGCACTAAGAACTTCACGACAAAATGGGGGAAAGTGGTTGAAGGGAAGAACTAACCTTACAAGACATAGCCATCATGTTACTATAGGATAATGATCTTCTAAGGTGCTTTTGGCCGAAGCTAATGAACACTGCCAACTATGTTCTCAATAAATTCTTGTTCAAACCTATCTTGAAGAAAACTCTTTCTGAGATACTCAAAGGCAAAATGCTCAAGATCTTTTACTTTGGAGCATTTAGTTACAAATACTTCATTAACATTAACGACCAAGAGAAGCTTCAAAATTTGACACAAGGAGCAATGAAGAAATCTTCATTGGATAGTCTTAACAAAGAAAAGCATACAGAGTATACAACAAGCAGACCAAAGTCGTCATAGAAAGCATTCATGTGACTTTGCAAGAAAACAATCATGGAACTATGAACTCAACATCTTTCAAAGATTTGGAGCTAATTAGATATAGAGATAGTGAAGAAGAAGTGGCTAAAATCAACAACAGTGCTACTCTGAGCTTGGCTCAGGGCTTCTTAAATCTACAAGAAGATAGAGTCAGGGCTCATAATGTTTAGATCACTAAAATTTCTAAAGCAAGGAAAGAAGCCGAGTAGGGTGACTTAGGACATCATAGCTAAAATCAATCACCGTTTATTTGTCTTATGTTTATATTACATGTTTACTTTTTGGTGTTTATGTTAGATCTTTTCTTTGTTCTCTAGGGTGATTGTTTGGTTTGTATACATTTGTTAGGCGGATGTCGATTTTGTGTATATGTTTATTGTTTTTGGGGATATGTGTGTTTGATTTTTTGAATAAACATGTCATGCTTTTGGTTTGATATGGCTATGTTTGGGGTTAGGTGGTTGTATCATCGCAACTCGGTTCCCACAGTGGGGTTATTAGGTATTTTCATAAAAGGATGAGGAAGCCATACATCCATGTGTAAATATATGAAATCTTTTTCAAAAATATGATTTTGTTTTGTTTTTGGGAAGTGCACATATTTACATGTTCTGATCCTTAGACTTGCATAAAGTTCTGCATGACTGAGTCATTTGATCATTTATTGTTGACCTGATTTTATACTAACCTGTACTTATCATGGCATCTTTGTACCTACTTACACAATTAGTCATTGGCTCTTAGCATTAGTTTGTTAAAATTGGGATTTGAGGATGCTACACTTGACTAGTTGGATTATTGGCTTCACACATGCGCATTAAAAAAACAAAAGGAGAAAAGAAAGAAAGAAATAAGAGAGAGAGAGAGAGAGAGAGAGAGAGAGAGAGAGAGAGAGAGAGAGAGAGAGAGAGAGTGAGAGAGAGAGAGAGCTTTTTGGCACATCTATCTGAGCTCTAATAAGTGCTATCATAATCAAATAAAATCCCCTAATGGTCAGAAATTCATACACATCCTAAGTTGTTTTCTAGGGTCTTGGTCCAAAATCCAAGGGCTTTGAGCATTCTAACAACTTTTTCTTTGTTTTCTCTAGCCATTAGATCTAATGTTTTCCTAATTAAATTTAATAGATGATTAGATAATTAGTAATTAGAAGATTTTTTGTGTTGCTTTTTATTTGTTATGTGCTTGTTTGGATGAGTTTAATTAATCATATTTAGAAAGGATTCATGATAGATGAATTAATTTGATATTGTTTTAGACATGTAATGTTTTTGCTTTAGTTTAATCTTAGCTAGGTTAATAATTTAGTAGCCTAGCCTCAACACCCTCTCACAACAGGGCAATTTCCCCTACTCCCAAATGCTCTCAACAAATGGTGTCATTGCTAGAGAGGAAACATAAAACTAGGTCACTTTTCTTTTTCTATAGTTTATGTGCTACAATTGTGCCTTCATTATTTTTCCCTTACTAAACCCAAAATTGTAAAAATTGAAAAATTTGAAAATTTGTAAAAAGGATGTTGGTTTTCCATTTTTTCCCAATATAAGAAGAGTTATTCTATAGATATTAGGATATTACCTTGCTCAATGTCCTTGACATAGGTATTCCTTTGAGAAATGACAAATCGTAAATGTTGGTAATATAGCATGAATGAAAAACCTATAATTTTTTTAGAGTATCAGAGTTTTCATGCTTAAACTATTGATGGAACATGGATTATGTTTGACGGCTGGCTTAGGATACTCATAAATTCGAGGAGGTTCATTGTACCTTCGGAAAGTCCTCCCTAAGCCATTTACCTTTCATGATAAACTTATTTTGAGGAAATTTATGCAACCTTTTGTTGAACCTTTTTAATCCCTTGATATGTTCCCCCCTTAGTGCAATTCTTGTCAATCATCTAAGTATGATATGCACTCTTGACTTCATGTTCCTACTGTGAACTCTCTAGCTAACCATAAAATGGAAAACAAAAGATAGTTAGTGGAAAACACGATCCACACATTTATAGACTAGTTCTCAGAGTTGATTAAACATCATTTGGAGAGCATGACACCTATTTTGTATGGGTTGATCATAGGCTAGGACCTTCATGTCGAAGGAATGTTTGTTTGGTGATTTTGAGTCTCTTCCCTCTCTGATACTGAGCTCTAATTTGACAACCCTTTTTGTGATGTTCAAGGAGATGATGAGTTCTCCTCACCTTTATTTGTATGTGTACTTGACACTAGCATACCCTTGGACACCCTCAACAATGTCCCAATGACCCTTACCCTACCTCTTCGCTTAGCTTCCCTAAGATAGCTCGAGGAGACTAAGGGTTGTGAAAGTATGGCTAGTGTGCCTGATCATGAATTTGGTGAAAGGTGTTATTGTAATTCTAATAAGGATAAGTACATACTTGAGAACATTCCTTTTGGCGAGTCTTTTGAGGTGGTCGTGCATACGGAGCTCAGTTCGTGTCTAGAGCTTGTTGAATATGTTTCCCCATATCCCCTTGATTTGATCTCCACTTCACCCATTTTCTAACGATGCTATCTTTCCCCTAAGCATCATCTTTCAAGGCTCTTTAACCATCGAATGATGTGTACCTTTAATTAGATTTGGGCCATACTGAATGTTTGCTTGATGTTCTTAAAAGGAATGTCATTGATTATGATAAGTCCCCTTGTCCTCGATGGCGCATATTTATAGGGTTTGCTTAAAAAATCACGGGGATAACCTTCTTTGATCATTTTTTGATTATCTAATGCTTATGATAAGTTCATCAGAGCACTAGCTACTATTAATGTGCTTTTCTTAGCATTCTCTTACATTCACTCTTATGAGATGCATACGCCGGTACAGACTAAGTTCTTAAAAGCTTTAATTGCATTTGAGTGACGTGACTTATGCCATGAATATGAAGGATTGGAAAATGCTCCCCCATCCTTAGTATAGCATATCTTAGTAAGGCATCGTTTAGTTTCACCGTGCACCAAATTTGATATGGTTGTTCCACCAATTTTTTCTTCTATTTTATTTTTTGTTTACTTCTCTTTCGTACATAATTGCGGATATTAGGGTTATTGACAAGGGATTAAAGTTTACATCATTTTTTGGTCATTTTTGTTGCATTCTTAGGAAATTCATGAGCTTCATATTATAATTTATACCCCAAATTCCCATTTTACACTTGGTATAGTTCTTTGATGATTATTACCAGGTTTGAGACCTTGTTGGTTGAGCCTTGACCCTTAAATGATAAGTTTTTTACTCACCACAAATGTTCCCTAGCTACTATGCCCTTGGAGGGAAAGAAGAACAAGAAACAACATAGACAGAGGCCCCCATGACTGTCTGTAGTGAAGGACACGGTCTATGGCGGGCCTGTAACAATTATAACTATTCATTTTCCTTGGTTTTGTGACTGAGAATACTTGTTGGCTGTTATATCTAAGTGTGCTCAGTTGCAGGAGAAGACAAACCTAGTTATTCTCTATCAAAAATCTCTCAAATACCTCAGTATTTTTATCAATTTTGGAGCTAGAAGAAGATTTAAGGGGTGGCAATTTGCAAGTTAGATGCTTGAAGATTGAAAAATCAACAAAGAACTCCATTGTTGTTGAGAATCTTCTCATCCTTTACTCTTTGAACTCCATTAGAATTGTTCTAGGTTATTTTGATTTTTAGTTTAATCTCTTTTGTTGGTTTAATAATTATATGTGAGTAGTTTTTCCTCTAGTCTAGGGATTTGTTAGCCAAACAGTGGAATTAGATTCCTAATTTTTATAAATATTGTGCTTTATCTATTTGGCATGTTTCAACCTCTCTTGTGTTATGAATATTGTGAGTAATTGAGGCCAAATTTGTTTACAAATCACTAAATAGTTAGATAAAGTATTAAAAGGTGAAATCCACTATCGTGTTGACAACATTATGCTTGACATAGTAAGTTTTGAGAGAAAGTTGAGTGTTGAGAGGAAAATTGACAATCTAAACCCTTAACTGGGACTAATTCGAGAACCTTTGAAAGACTGACAGTTAGATTGGTCTAATAATTCAGTTTATTTTAAAAGAAAGAATTGAATTATGTTTTATCGTTATCCTTTGATTCATTCAAATTCAAATAAAGCACAAACACAATTTATTGGATCTAATTCATTGTTGATGACACAAATTCCTCGGCATTTTTAATTAACAAAGGTCTTAAATCAGCAATTAGCATTGATCTACTGATAGATTAGTTTCAGAAAAACATGCCAACTAAAAACTTAATTTGCTTAGATTTTAGAAGAATCAAACTGAATAGATTGCGTTGATTTCTATGGAAATGATATTCAATCTAAACTACAATACCTGTGCACTTGCGGTGTGTCAAGTTTTGACGTTGTTGCTGGGGGCTAATTTGTCAAATATTGAGTTAGTTGTTTATAGATTAACTAAGAGTTTTCTTTTTTGTTGTTATTTGTGATTTGATTTACTTTGGCAGTGGTTGTGGTGGTACATGCAGGATTTCCTTTCTTTTATGCGAAGTCCTTTCCCTTTCAAATTTGATGTAGAGATAGAAAGGACTTTTCATTCGAGGCAAAAGAAACTAAGGGCAGAGGAGCAAAAGCTTAAGGCTTGAGACACCTATCCAAAAATGGCAGGAAGTGGAGGAGATCAATGAAGAATGGTTAGGGATTTCGTTACCTCGGGTGTTCATAGTATCACTTCCAGCATTGCAAGGCTACTATGGAAGCTCATGATTTTGAGCTCAAATCAGCTCTCATATCCATGGTGCAACACCCATAATTTGGAGGCATCTTAATGGAGAATCCAAATCTACACGTCTCAGTCTTTTCAGAGGTGTGTGGTACTTTGAAACTTAACGGAGTTTCAACCAATGCCATACGACTTTGACTATTTCCTTTTTCATTAAGGGACAAGGCATGGGCGTGGCTCCATTCATTGCCTCTAGGGCTGATGACTACTTGGGATGAGCTTACCAAAGCTTTCCTTGCCAAGTTCTTTCCTCCAACCGAGATGGCATGTTGAAGGAATCAAATCATAACTTTTACCCAAAGGGAGCATGAGTCCTCTGTGAAGCTTGGGTGCAGTTCAAAGTTTTGTTGCAGTTATGCCCTCATCATAGACTCCAAAGGCAGATGATAATTCAAACCTTTTATAATGAAGTCACTCAATTGGTACGATCCACTATAGATGCGATGACAG
Source organism: Carnegiea gigantea (assembly GCA_029747015.1). NCBI lineage: Eukaryota > Viridiplantae > Streptophyta > Magnoliopsida > Caryophyllales > Cactaceae > Carnegiea > Carnegiea gigantea. The sequence continues at coordinate 35,179 of JAKOGI010002967.1, read as the reverse complement.
GTGGCACTTTGCTGAACAAGACAGAGGATGAGGCCTATAACTTCATTGAGGAGGTGATGCTTAATAATTAGCAATGGTCCAATCAGAGAAGCCAACCCAGAGGGTTGGAGGTAAGTTGGAACTTGATGGTCTTACTTTACTTTCTGCTAAATTAGATGCTATGACTCAAAGGTGGGACCGTTTGAATGTAAATTCTGCTAGTTCAAATGTCCCTTCCCTTTCATGTGAAATTTGTGATTTCATTAACCATTTGACTATGAATTATAAAGTCGGGAGTCCATCTGCCTAAGATGCTAGTGACCAAGTCAATTATGTCAACAATTTCTGACATAGGTCTAGCACTCCTCCTTTGCCTTAATCGAATGCTATACTACCCCTCGATTTCAAAGACTGCCTTATCTTCCAAGAAGCCCCTCAAAAATCTAATTTAGAAGCCATAATGGAGAATATGCTTTTAGCACAACAAAAGCAAGATGAGTATATCAAACAATTAGCCTCTAAGGTTGATGTACTTAGTACTCACAATAAAATATTAGAAGCCCAAATTGCCTAACAAGCTAACTCTTCATCTACACTCCTTGGTAGACTCCCAAGTAAGCCCAAGCCTAATCCTCGAGAGTAGTGCAATTGTGTTATCATGGGAAGTAGATTAGAGAGGGTACTGAGGAGGGTGGTGAAGAGAACAATGTTGTGAGTGAGAGGAAAGTTAACGAGTATAAAAATAAAGCTTTAGAAGGAGAGTGTAGCGCTATGGTTCACAATAAATTTCATACAAAGCTTGAGGACCCCAGCAGTTTCTCCATTTCTTGCTTCATTGAAAACGTGAGTATTGAAAGGGCTTTATGCAATGTTTGCTCAAGTGTGAGTTTAATGCCCTATTCTAATTTCAAAAGGCTTGACTTAGGACAGCTACAATCCTTCCCTATTTCACTCCAACTAGCGGTTAGTTCCATGAAGTACCCTTTGGGCATTTTGGAGGATGTTTCTGTCAAAGTGGGCTATTTCATTTTACTGAATGACTTTATAGTTCTTAATCTGGTCGAAGACTCCTATACCTAAATTATTCTTAGGAGGCCCTTCTTGGCCAATGCGGGGTGCAAGATTCATGTATAGGGGGCAGTTGGCCTTAGTGTGGGGGATCACGATGTTGAATTTGGTTTGTTTAAGGACTAAGATTCTTCCCCCTCTTCTTTAGCTTATTCTGGATGTGATATGATTATTTCTGATGCTATTGTGTAGTCTAATGATTTATGTCCTAGTGATCCTCCCATATTTAACTTTGTGTCCACTGAGGGTCTTCAACTTGATTGTGCAAAGGTGGATTTGGATGCCCATTTGCTACCTTGCATAGCCAAGGACGAGTCCTCTACTTTTAATAGGATTCTTTGAGCGATTACTGTAGGTTTACCCAAGTGCTGATGTTTTTGACTCCTAAAGATGGAGTTGAGTATGATTTTGATTTAGGAGTTAAGTTTGATAGTGGTTCGTCTGATGGAGTCCACTACAAGATAATTTTATACCGACCATGCTGTTTAGCGGTATTTTATGCTTAAGACGGACCTCCATCCCGTTTATTTGAGGTGGTACCTTCTTTTGTAAACGTTTGATTTTGAGGTTCGAGATGAGGGTTCGTCAGTAGCTGAGTCATCCAATTCATCGTCAAATGCCCTTACCAATCCCGAGCCTGCATATAGGTGAAGGTCGAGCCCTCGACCCTAAAAGAGTGCTTATTGGGAGCCAACCCAAGTCCTTTTCTAGCTCTTCATTTTTATTTGATTGTATATAGCTGTATCCTTTCCATTGTTAGAGGAAAAAAAGAAAAAAGAAAGAAAACAACAACAACAAAAAAAATCTTTAACAAAGAGTGTTCTAGGGGGTCTAAACAGAGCTTACCACGGACTTATAGTGATGTGTACCATGGTCCATGGAGAATCTGACCAGAAACCGAGAAAAACTTCACAAACAGAGCTGATCATGGACACTCTATAGGCATTGCCACGGTCCATAGCAGGCTGGTTCTCTGTGGTCAAGAGTTTCTCATCCCCTTTGACCTGAAATGTTTCATCCTTGCTCTTCTACCTTTGACACTTTCTCTCTCTAAACTCTTTTTCTCTTTCCAAAACTTCTGTTAACATCCTTCGTTCCGCCTTCAATTTTACACCATTTTCACTCAAATTTCTTCCATTTTTCTCCATTTTCTTAACCTTCACTCTAGCTTTCTTTCAAATTTTCCTTTTCTACTCTCATTTCTTCCATATTCTTTCATCTCCATAACTCCCGTATTCTACGCCCTATTTCATCTTCTCTTCTTCCAAATTTTAATTTTTCTTCCCTAATTTCTTCCCCATTATCTTTTATTTGCCCAAAATTCTTCATTTTCTTTTCCTTTCACCCTATCCCCATAGTTAGACTTTCATTTAAAACACAACCGTTCACATTCCACATTCCGCATTCATGGCACCCAAGAAGAGAATCTAGATTACTCAAGGAGCGAAAACATCAAGTCAAGTGCAACAAAATGTTCATGGACAATCAACCAGCGTAGGGAACTGAGGCAACCCTCCTAACCCACTTGGTTTAACTAATCCTGAGCATATTGCTAGATGTGATACATTGAGTAGTGAGCTTGTTGTTGCTACTTGTTATTTTGATGAGGATTTGTTGGCTAGTTTTGGTTTGCTCATGGGGGTATTGATATTCATTGGAGTTTGCTCGATGATATTCATTGGTGTTTGCTCGTGGCGGCATGGGTTAATTTTTAGAGACTCGAGATCATACATATCACGACCTTGCTCTGTAATTTTTAAGTACTTTCAATGTGGAAGTCACAAGTGGTCTTCGATGTCAAGAGGGTTATATTTCTTTTTATTTCAATGGGGAATTCTATGAGTTGAATTTGAGTGCTTTTAACAGTATATTCGATTTTCCACCTAATTTAGACTTAGACCGACGGCATGTGCATAGAGAGTTTAATCTCAATGCCTTTTGGTATACAATCACTGGGAATTACCAACATGATGCTAGCCATTCTAAACGCACAATTATTAGGAATCGCTTTATTAGAGTATCCCAATGTATTCTTGCTTATGGGTTATTTGCTAGGGATGACAGTTTGAATGTACCTCATATGCCCGAGCTGTGTTTCTTGCATAGTATATTGTAAGGGACACGTATTGAGCTTGGCTTCTCCTTTGCCAGTTAATTATTAAGTGTAGCTATTAGTTTTGCTAAGACAATAGTGATTCGGGTCTTATAATCCCTATAGCTAGGTTGGTTGGTGTTAAAAACCCTGATGATAAAGGGTCTGGGTTTGAGAGGTTGGCATTAGCAGCTTTTAAGCAAATGAAATTTTGCATGGTGGAGGGTGGTCTAACATGTTGGATTTACCCTGGAAATAGGCTTATGCCTCTTCCTAATTTTGACTAAACTACTCTTTTGAACCCGGGCAATCTTTTATTTGTGCCCGCTGTTGAAGAGTTAGTCCATCATGTACCCTCGCCTCCTCCCCCACCACATCTAGGCGCCTCTAGTTCATTCCCCCTTCCTCTTACCAGGACTACCCAGTTATACAGATACACACGCTACCCTTCGGTCCATCCAAGAGAAGCAACACTCCTTATGTCCAATTTGAGCATGCCGCCATCCTTGACTTTGTTTAAGAGTGGCATGATGAGCTTTGTGGGATGATTTTTTTTCCAAAATTAATATTTCTAGGACTTTGGGGCTTGTCTTGAGACTTGGCATGATTAGCATACATCTCGCCCCTCCCACCTTCTCCTCCCCTCCTCCTCCTTTCTAGTTCTTCTTCCCCTTCCCCATTGATTTTCATGTGCTTGCATTAAGGGCAATGCTTTGTATAAGCATAGGGGGTGCATTCGTTTGTGAGAATACGTGTTTGTGCTTGTGAGTGTGTGGATGTTGTGAATTGTTTGTATAAGACTATGCTTTTAGGGATAGTTAGAGCATTTTTAGTTGAGCATTGAGGTTTCTTTCTATTTTAGGAACATCTAGGGTTAGTTTTTGCACATTTATTTTATCATGTAGTTGAAAAAAAATCGACAAATCAAAAAACGAAAAAAAAGAAAAAAGGAAAAAATCCTCAGACAACGAAATCTTTAGACTAGGTTGCTTTCTTTTACTTAGATTAGGCATTTTAGTTATGCCCATTTGTGAATAAAATGGTCTGATTATGCGTTTTTGAAAATGTGCTTCTTGATTTGACCATCATGTTGAATGTTAGGTGATTGCCTAATGACACTTTGCATGAACATTTGTCATGTGAGATTCGATAAGGTAGTTGTCATTTGGTTGTTGTCCCATGAGGCTTTGAGCTTGAATAGACTAATTCATCAATATTAGTCTCTTACTCCTTTTCATGTGTGACTCTTCCTAGATTCTAAATCTCCAGAACGTACTTTGACTCTTGTTTGAGATCGCATTTAGCATACATATGTTTCCTGTGAGCCCTGACATTGTTTTTTTGATGGGAACCTCTAATATAACCCTTGGCCATACATATCCTACCTTGTTTAGCCAAGACTATCGTGTTCCATTTCTTGACTTGGAGTGGTTTATTAGTGAGGATATAAGTTATGGTTTGTTTAGTCGTAATAAGGGATTTGATAGTTCTAAGCATTAATTCCATTAGTCGTAATTAGGTTGGTATTGTGAGTTGGTTGAGAAGTATTGATAGGTACTTCATGTTTTGTGTCATTATCATTCTCTTAGCAAAAGAAAAAGAAGAAAAAAAGAAAAGATATAAAAGAAGAAAAAAAATTAAAAAAAAAGGTTAAATAAAGGATTTGGCATTGATATTAGATTGAATTATTTCAACACCTTCTCTCGTTCTAAACCAACTAAGGGGATTTGTTTGTAACTTTGATGTATAGGTTTGAGGACTTCATTTTGAAGAGAATTAGGAGGCGATGATTTTGCTCTTCGTTTATGGCTTTTAGCTTTATAATCCGAATATATTCGTTCCTCTCTAACCTCTTTACCAATAGCCTCATTACCACCTTATTTAAGTCCTCATGACTATCTAGTGTGCTAGTAATGGTGAATTAGAGATTCTTAACAAGCTTATGGTAGATTTGATTGTTTGGAATGAGATTTGAGAGAACTAAGTCCTATTTTAAACACATGAATAATGAGTGATGAGTGTTTCATTACTAAAGTGAGGATCTATTGGTTTTTCTAGCTCTACCTATTCTATGTGCTAATATGAGTGTTTAAGTTGATTTGGGTGGGTGATTCAATATTTGATGTGATAGTCTCTACTTATATTTTGAAAGCTTCATTCTCCAATCTATTTGTAGTTATTTAACTCACTTTTAGGCTAATTCTTTGGTCGATTTGACTATTAATGATGCTATTAATGTTTACCTGAGGAGGTTTTTCGTTATAGCTCCAATGTCATAGTTGCTTAGGGACAACCAACGGTTCAAGCATAGGAGAATTTGATAAGTGCTTAAAGTTTATATCCTTTTTTGGGTCATTTTTGTTGCATTCTTCGAAAATTCATGAGCTTTATCTTATAATATATACCCATTTTATGCTTGGTTTATTAGTTCTTTGATGATTTTTATAGGTTTTGAGACCTTGTTGGCTGAGCCTTGACCCTCGAATGATGAGTTTTTAACTCACCATGGATTCCCCCTAGCCATTATGCCCGTGGAGAGAAAGAAGAACAAGAAACAACAGAGACAAAAGCCTACATGGACTGTCCGTGGTGATGACACGATATGTGGCAGCCCAGTAATAGCTACAACTGTTCATTTTCCTCGATTTTGTGGCTGAGAATGCTTGGTGGCTGCTATATCTTAGTGTGCTCGGTTGCAAGAGGAGACAGGACCTAACTATTCTCTCTCAAAAATCTATTGAATACCTTAGTGTTTTATCACTTTGGAGCAAGAAGAAGATTTAAAGGGAGGCAATTTGGAAGTTGGAGGTTTTAAGATTGAAGAATCAACAAAGAACTCCATTGTTGCTAAGGATCTCCTCTTCCGTACTCTTTGAACTCCATTAGAATTGTTCTAGGTTTTTTTGATGTTTAGTTTAATCTCTTCTATTAGTTTAATAATCATATGTGAGTAGTTTTCCTCTAGCCTAGGGATTTATTAACTAAACAATGGCATTAGATTCTCAATTTTTATCAGTATTCGCTTTATCTATTTGGCATGTTTCAATCTATCTTGCGCTGTGAATGTTGTGAGTAATTTAGGTCAAATTTGCCTGCAAATCATTAAATAGTTGGGTGAAGTACTCAAAGGTGAAATTTGCTATTGGATCAACAAGATTAGACTTGACATCGAAATTTTTGAGAGAAAGTTGCATGTTGAGAGAAAAATTGTATGTTGAGAGAAAAATTGACAATCTAGACCCTTAACTTAGATTAATTGAAGAATCTTTAAAAGAATGGTGATTAGATTAGTCTAAATAATTCAGTTTATTTAGAAAGAATGAATTGAATTATTTGTGATTGTTCCTTTGACTTATCTAAATTAGAATAAAGCACAAACATAATTTATTGGATCTAATTAGTTGTTGGTGAGACAAATACCTCGGCATTTTTAATTGTTAGAAGTCTTAAATCAGTAATTAGTATTCATCTAGTGATAGATTAGCTTTTAAAAAAGTTTCTAACTGAACACTTAATTTGCTTAACATTTTGGAAGGATAAAACTCAATAAAGTGCATCGGTCTCTATGGGAATGATATTTAATCTAAACTACAACGCCTGTGCGCTTGCGGTGTATCAGTTATATTTTTGTTAGAGATTAATTTTGAGGATGAAATTTGGTATGTTGTTAATCCATGATGGCGGAGATCGTCATTTGTTTGTCTTTCATTTATATTGTATGCTTACATGCCGGTGGTGTTTGTTAGGCTTGTACATATTTGTTGTAAATGTCGATTTTGTTTGTTATGTGTGTTTAATATTGTTAATATGTGTGCTGTGTGTCTAGTTTGCTATGGATATGTTTTTGGTTTGGGTGGCTGCGTCGTAACGCACAATGAGGGCATTGTTTATTTTCATTGTAGGAGCGAGGAAAGCATTTGCCCATGTGTGAATATTTGACATTTTTTCAAAAATGTTTTTTTGTTTTGTTTTGGAAACTGCACATATTGACATGTTTTAATCCTTGAAGTTGTATATTAGTTGCATAGTACTGAAAATGTTTGGGTGATGAGTGACTGAATTGGTTAACTAGGCTATTTAATGTAATTTTCTAGAATATAAAAATTTTAGTGGAGTTGAGCATCAGTACTATTATCCCATTGCAAGAAAACAAGGGTGATATATAGTCATCACATGATCAAAGTCACCACTAGTTTTGGAAGAGAAGTGGACAGTCCATGCATGCAAAGACACACAGAAAGAGCATGATAACACAGTTTCATGGGCATGTATTGCCAAAAGATTGCACTACCCGCCCACATGACCTCACTGCTTTGAAGTCCTACCAATTAGTAAAGGAGCACGGGAAGTGATGCAGTCCCCACCACCAGTAACAATGAGGGGGATCCCCCAAGTCATCCAAGGTCCATTACTAGCTCCAAAGTTCAAGCCATGGTCCAGAAAGTCCAAGCCATTCAAGGAGATACACACGGGTTGGACATCCTGAAATTACCCGGTTTTGTGTATCTGATTTCCTAAGCCAGATGGTGGCTTATGTCCTTTATTTTTGCATTTTGGAGATCCTTAAGAAGTCCCCTAACATGTCCAAGCATTACATTTTGGTCACACACACGTTTAAGGGGAGATTCAAAGCCATTTCCAAAACCGGTCAGATTTGCTCCTAATCTGCACGGTTTAAAGTTTGAAGCTGGTTAGGCCATCTAAACCATGTTTAACCTTAATCTCTTGGATGGGGGGTTTATAGACATCCTAAACTTTTCCCCCATGTTTACAATCACAATTATCACCACTTTTGTTAAGATTACATTCAGTCCCAAAAACTGGCTAAAACTGTTCCAAGGACCCGGTTTGACACCCAATTTTATTTTGCCTTCTCCATTGGGTTTTCTCCTCTCCAACTGACATGGCACGTCTTACAAGGCTGGGCACACCTTCCAAAGAGTCCATGATGAGCTGCAACCTTGAAAAGAACGGCCAATGAGGAAGCAAAGACAAGATATTGTGTTCTTGAATGCCATTGGCTAGCAGTAAAGCACTTCACCTTTTCAGCTTTGCTTTTGTGATTGGTTTGCTGAGATCTTCTTCAATCAGGCTTAGAAAGAGTTGTATAATGTAATCCAAGTCATTAGTATTGTTTTCCTTTTGATTTGGATGTAATTTGAAGAGCTTGATTGTACCGGTTATGCTAAACCGGATTAGCTTAGTCCTAATACCTTTCCTACTTGCTAAGGAAAGGCTAGGTGTGTGCTTGGTTGGTTGTGTGATTACTTGCGTGCCTTCCTCTGCTGAGTATATAAGCCCTCACTTTCCATTTTGTAGGACACAACTCAGATTAAATCAAAGAAGAAGTTGAGAGCATTGCTTTCTTACTTTACTAAACCTTGCTTGCTTATCCTTAATCTAGCCAATTAAGGTGGTGTTCAAGTCAAGTCTTAACCTTGATTAAGTGGTGTATTCTGTATCTTAATCAAGATTAAGGGCTCTAAGCTTATGAGTGGTGGTGTTTTTGTATCCATTCAAAGCTTAGTCTATCCTAATCTCATTCATAACAACCGGGTTTAAGGTTTGGTTATTAGCTTAATCTTTTGAGCTTATAATCCTTTGCCTTGAATCTTTACCATTCATTCTCAATACTACTACCTTCCCACTTCCCCAGTTAGCCAAAGCCAAGCATTGGAACCCCACAAAAGGCCTTGCAAAACAAGCAAACACAAAACCTTCCCAAACCGTGCAAAAGAGCATTCCTAAGCACAGCCGGGCAGAATATTGGCACGGTCCCCCCGTGCTGAAAGGCACGACCGTGCCACTTCAGTTCTTCATTTTCCAGCTTTCATTATTGTGGGATCGAACTTTGGCACGGTTAGACCGTGCTACCAGGCACGACCGTGCTTCCCCTACCCGTGACATATACTTGGTTTCTTGCTTCCCTTTTTGGTGTGTGATTCTTTGGGCTCCTTTCCCTTGAGACATACATTATATTTGGTATCAGAGCCCAGGTTTCTCTTAGGCCTGGTACCTCCACTTCACTTCCACAAAACTTACACTCCTTTCCTTCTTCACCATCTAATTCTTCTACTACCTCAAAGATGACTTCTTCTAGTATGTCATTGGAAGAGAAGTTTGAATCCTTGATGAAGCAAAACGAGTTCCTTGCCAATCAGATTCGAGAAGACTCACAAAGAAATCGAGAATCTCAGGCACAGAATGAATATCTGAGGAAGCAGTTGGGTTCATTCCTAAAGCAGAAGCAAAGAATAAATGAGGAGATCGATGAAACTCGTCAATCTGAACCAAGAGTTCGTGAACAAGTTCAAAGTCATGATATTGATTCTTCAAGTGAAGAAGAAGAGCCTCGAATGGATAGAGGAGTGTCACGAAACCAGTCCAATAGCAATGACTTCAGAGTGGAACTTCCTGAGTTCGAAGGTAAACTAGATCCTGAAGAGTTTGTTGACTGGCTGAATACAGTTGAAAGAGTCTTTGAATACAAAGACATTCCTGATGATAAGAAGGTCAAACTGGTGGCTTTAAGACTCAGAAAGTATGCATCCTTGTGGTGGACTAATCTGAATGCCAAGAGAACTAGAGAACAAAAAGCAAAGATTGGTACTTGGGAAAAGATGAAGGCCAAGCTAAAGGCAAGGTTCCTTCCACCTACGTATGTCCAAGATTGTTACTCCTAGTTTCATAATCTTACTCAAGGTAACATGTCTGTTGAAGAATATACTCGAGAGTTTGAGAAACGGATGATTAAATGTGACATACAAGAGCCTGAAGAACAAACCATCGTTAGATACTTGGGTGGTCTTGAACCTAGGTATTCTAATGTGGTAGAACTACAAGCCTATACTTCCTTTGATGAGGTTTGTGTGTTAGCACACAAAGTGGAACAACCAAAGAGAATCAAACCATTCCAGAAACCTTAAGGTACCAAGCCTTTCCTACGGAACAAACCCTTTAATAAGGGGAGTTCCAATCCACCACCAAAGCCACAAACACCCGTTCCCTCTTATCCACAAAGAACCCCAGCTCCTCAAAAGGCTCCAGCACCCCCATTCCGACCTAACCCTAATCCAATGAGTAATCGAAGATGTTTCAAATGTCAAAGGCTTGGTCATATTGCATCTGAGTGTCCAAACAGGAAGGTAATCACCCTAGCTGAGTGGACCGCAGTTAAGGAGGATTTTGAAGAGGAGGAACGTGAGCCAGAAAGCGAACCAGAAGCTGAAGAATCTCAGGATGAGATTATTGAAGAAGCTGATGAAGGAGAACTCTTAGTCTTGAGAAGAGTTCTGAGTAATCAGAAGGGAGCTAAAGATGAACAGAGGGAGAATATCTTTCACACTCGATGTACCTGCCAAGGAAAGATATGTTCTCTGATTATCGATGGAGGCAGCTGTGCTAATGTGGTTTCTCTAAGCATAATTGAGAAACTCGGGCTACAAACCAAGACTCATCCACATCCATACAACATCCAGTGGTTAAATCAAAGCAAGGGAATTCAGGTGAACTCTCGTTGTTTGGTTTCCTTTTCCATTGGTAAAAATTATCAAGATGAGTTATGGTGCGATGTAATTCCAATGGATGCATGTCATATTCTTTTGGGAAGACCTTGGTTGTATGATCGAAAGGTCATGCATAATGGACACTTGAATACCTATTCATTTTCCAAGGATAGTAAGAAAATCACCCTAGCCCCTTTATCCCCATCACAGCTCCATGAAATTCAGCCTCACAAAAAATCCAAGCATACTGATTGCTTGTTAACTGCGAGTGAACCATAGCCAAAACACTCCTTGAAAATTTCTGTCATGTATTCCTTGAGGACATCCCAACGGGTTTACCTCCCAAAAGAGACATCCAACACCACATTGATCTTATCCCTGGTTCCATCCTACCAAACAAACCAGCCTATAGGATGAATCCAAAGGATACTAATGAGATTCAAAGACAAGTTGCAGAATTGCAGGAAAAGGGCTTGATTCGAGAGTCTTTGAGTCCATGTGCCGTTCCAGCCCTTCTGGTACCAAAGAAGGATGAAGCAATGAGAATGTGTGTTGATAGCAGAGCCATTAACAAGATTACAATCAAGTACAGGTATCCAATACCGAGACTTGAAGATATACTCGATGAGTTATATGGCTCGAAGGTGTTCTCGAAGATTGATCTTCGAAGTGGCTACTACCAGATCAGAATTAGAGAAGGTGATGAATGGAAGACAGCCTTCAAAACCAAAGGTGGCCTCTACGAGTGGAGATTCATTCGTGGTTTCAGTACCATAATGGCTCCCATGACTGAAGTGATTAAAGGAACATCATTTGTGTGGACTACTAAAGTACAGTCAGCTTTTGAAGATATCAAGGCCAAGCTTACTCAGGCACCGGTCCTTGCACTCCCTTGCTTTAGTAAGATATTTGAAGTTGAATGTGATGCCTCCGGTGTAGGTATTAGTGGAGTTCTTAGACAAGAGGGTAAACCTCTAGCCTTCTTCAGTGAGAAGTTATGTGAGTCCAGAAGAAAACACTCCACTTATGATAAAGAGTTTTATGCTATTGTGAGGTGTTTAGAGCATTGGAGTCATTATCTCATTGCTAGTGAGTTTATCTTGCATTCTGACCATGAAGCTTTGAAGTATATACAAGGGCAGCATAAATTAAACTCCAGGCATGCTAAGTGGGTTGAGTTTATGCAGTCATATCATTTCACTATCAAGCACAAGTCAGGTAAACTCAATCAGGGTGCCGATGCTCTATCCAGGAGGTATCTGTTGTTATTTCAGTTAGATGCTTGCATACTTGGTTTTGAGCATCTAAAGGTTTTGTATGATGATGATGAGGACTTTGGGACATTATATGCTGATTGTTTGAAGCATCCCAAAGGAGATTTCCATGTCCAGGAGGGTTTTTTATTCAAGGGGACACGACTGTGTGTTCCAAAATGCAGCACTCGAGAGCTACTGATTAGAGAAGTGCATGGAGGGTCATTAGCCGGGCATTATGGTGAGAACAAGACTGTTATGATGCTAAGAGAACATTACTTTTGGCCGGCTATGGAACGAGACGTACAGGACATACTTAAGAGATGCGGTACATGTCAGATGGCAAAAAGCCATTCACTACCTCATGGTTTGTATACTCCCTTGCCAATTCCCATTTCACCATGGGTTGATGTAAGTATGGACTTTATTCTTGGATTACCTAAGACGCAAAGAAACAACGACTCTATTTTTGTTGTTATTGATAGGTTTTCTAAGATGTCTCATTTCATTCCATGTAATAAGACTAATGATGCTACGCATATAGCTGAGTTGTATTTCAGGGAGGTAGCTAGACTGCATAGAATCCCTAGGTCAATTATTTCTGACCGGGATACTAAGTTTTTAAGTCATTTCTGGGTCACCTTGTGGAAGAAGCTAGGTACTAAGCTGAAGTACAGTACCACCTGTCACCCACAGACTGACGGACAGACTGAGATTACTAATCGAACTTTAGGGACTCTCCTAAGGGCTTTGATTAAACCTCACACCAGGGCTTGGGATTTGCTTTTACCCCATGCAGAGTTTGCTTATAACAGGACCCCAAGCAGGGCTACTGGTCATTCACCATTCAAGGTGGTCTATGGGATTGATCCCCTAGGACCACTTGATCTCATTCCACGAGCCTTTGATCAGAAGCCACATCCAGATGCGGCTGCCAGGGTAGAACAGATCAAGAAGGTGCACGAGTTAGTGAGAAGCAAGATCGAAAAGTCCAATGAAGCCTATCAAGCTCAAGCCAACAAGCATAGGAGAAAGATTGCATTTCAACCTGGAGACCTTGTATGGATCCACCTCAGAAAGGAGAGATTCCCCACCAGAAGGAAGAGCAAGCTCATGCCTCGAGCTGATGGTCCATTTGAGGTATTAGAACGTATTAATGACAATGCTTACAAGGTTGATTTGCCAGGTGATTATGGAGTGTCAGCCACATTCAATGTAGCTGATTTACAACCCTATCATGAAGACGAGTACCTTGCCGATTTGAGGATCAAATCTTCCCAACAAGGGGAGGATGATGCAGTCCCCACCACCAGTAACAATGAGGGGGATCCCCCAAGTCATCCAAGGTCCATTACTAGCTCCAAAGTTCAAGCCATGGTCCAGAAAGTCCAAGACATTCAAGGAGATACACACGGGTTGGACATCCTGAAATTACCCGGTTTTGTGTATCTGATTTCCTAAGCCAGATGGTGGCTTATGTCCTTTATTTTTGCATTTTGGAGATCCTTAAGAAGTCCCCTAACATGTCCAAGCATTACATTTTGGTCACACACACGTTTAAGGGGAGATTCAAAGCCATTTCCAAAACCGGTCAGATTTGCTCCTAATCTGCGCGGTTTAAAGTTTGAAGCTGGTTAGGCCATCTAAACCATGTTTAACCTTAATCTCTTGGATGGGGGGGGTTTATAGACATCCTAAACTTTTCCCCCATGTTTACAATCACAATTATCACCACTTTTGTTAAGATTACATTCAGTCCCAAAAACCGGCTAAAACTGTTCCAAGGACCCAGTTTGACACCCGGTTTTATTTTGCCTTCTCCATTGGGTTTTCTCCTCTCCAACTGACATGGCACATCTTACAAGGCTGGGCACACCTTCCAAAGAGTCCATGATGAGCTGCAACCTTGAAAAGAACGGCCAATGAGGAAGCAAAGACAAGATATTGTGTTCTTGAATGCCATTGGCTAGCCGTAAAGCACTTCACCTTTTCAGCTTTGCTTTTGTGATTGGTTTGCTGAGATCTTCTTCAATCAGGCTTAGAAAGAGTTGTATAATGTAATCCAAGTCATTAGTATTGTTTTCCTTTTGATTTGGATGTAATTTGAAGAGCTTGATTGTACCGGTTATGCTAAATCGGATTAGCTTAGTCCTAATACCTTTCCTACTTGCTAAGGAAAGGCTAGGTGTGTGCTTGGTTGGTTGTGTGCTTACTTGCTTGCCTTCCTCTGCTGAGTATATAAGCCCTCACTTTCCATTTTGTAGGACACAACTCAGATTAAATCAAAGAAGAAGTTGAGAGCATTGCTTTCTTACTTTGCTAAACCTTGCTTGCTTATCCTTAATCTAGCCAATTAAGGTGGTGTTCAAGTCAAGTCTTAACCTTGATTAAGTGGTGTATTCTGTATCTTAATCAAGATTAAGGGCTCTAAGCTTATGAGTGGTGGTGTTTCTGTATCCATTCAAAGCTTAGTCTATCTTAATCTCATTCATAACAACCGGGTTTAAGGTTTGGTTATTAGCTTAATCTTTTGAGCTTATAATCCTTTGCCTTGAATCTTCACCATTCATTCTCAATACTACTACCTTCCCACTTCTCCAGTTAGCCAAAGCCAAGCATTGGAACCCCACAAAAGGCCTTGTAAAACAAGCAAACACAAAACCTTGCCAAACCGTGCAAAAGAGCATTCCTAAGCACGGCCGGGCAAAATATTGGCACGGTCCCCCCGTGCTGAAAGGCACGACCGTGCCACTTCAGTTCTTCATTTTCCAGCTTTCATTGTTGTGGGACCGAACTTTGGCACGATTAGACCGTGCTACCAGGCACGACCGTGCCTCCCCTACCCGTGACATATACTTGGTTTCTTGCTTCCCTTTTTGGTGTGTGATTCTTTGGGCTCCTTTCCCTTGAGACATACATCAGGAAGGGGACTATATATTTTGGATATGTAGTTTACCACCGGCCATATAGCCAATGGGCTCGAGTGATTTGCAATTTTAGAATAAATAAAAATAAAAATACACAATAATAAAGACGAAGGCTATTGCTAGTTGCTTCGTCAATGTCCATGTTTAATGTGTTAAAATGAAGGGTTAAGGCATTAATAATTGATGAAATAACTCCCTTGATACCCATGAATAACTTGTAGTAATTTTAACTTTTGGGCTTGTTGTAACCGCAGGAAAACTGACATTCCTTCCTCTATAAGTAGCCTTAAAAGACCTCAAACTTAAACATCCACCATTATATATCCTTTCTACTCTCTTCTCTATTTATACCCTAAAGAGAATATCTATCAATCTAGAATCCCTAAAGATTTTAATCAAAGCATGCCCTTTCTAGAGAAACAATATTCTATCAGCTAACTATCAAAGTATAGTTCATGTCAATCTTTTCATTGAAGCTATCAACTTTTATCAAAGCATGTATTACTGATTTCAACCGTTTTCATTATCATGGATGCCCATATTGCCTATTGTTTATTTTTCACTATCCATATGATCACCATAGATCTTTCTACACGTGTTTTGTTATTCCTTATCCGTTTAGGAAGTCATCCTTTAAAGTTGGGTTATCTAGAGTTGTGTGCGTTTTAGTCTCTTTGTCTCATTTTCAAAATAAAATGAATTTCACTTAAAGTGTTTTTTATGTGATTGACTGTATTATGTTGAGAATTTTATTGTCACTTTTTAAATGTCTTTCTTACTTCAGGGGATAATTAAATAGTTGATAGCTCTATCACTTTTCATTTTGAATAACTTATAAGTATCCTATTATAAAATTTTTTTCTAAAGTTTGAGAATGTGTTTTTGGACATGACTTGCTTTGTCAATGGAAATAATTGTCTTACATGTCCTTTGGTTATGCAGCATGACACAGAAGCTATTAAAGTCACATTTTATTTTTGCTTTGATTAAATAAAATTACTTTCAATAATGTTTAGGCATTGCATGTACCTCCTAAACTACTAATGAGGACAACATTTGAAATAGTTGCCACTTAGATGCTCAAAGAAAAGTTTTAGATGAAATGGCTGCGAAGGGGGATAAATGATAACAACCTCTAATTGTTGAAGTTCATAAATAGTGTTATACAATAAAATGATTCTATAATCAATATGACCCTAATAGTCACTGAGAATAATGAGTCTAAACTATAACGCCCCCCAAATTAAACATGATTCACTGTTTATATTTTCCTTAATAATCCCTCAATGCTAACAAATCAGTTGAAGAGATAAGTGAAGCAAGAAAATCCGGATGGATAAGAAGTAATCCAATATATGCATACTTTAAAGCTGTACATTGAATTCTTCAGTGGATGGAGATGCAGATTACATGGTGAATTATTTTTACTATGGTTTAAAACCTTATATTGATTAACAGTTGATTATATATGGATTGATCAGGTGTTGATTATATATGGATTGATCAGGTGTGCATGTATATGTTTGAGGTTATGCTCAACTATGTTATTTATAGTACTCATGTTTCAAGCCTTGTCCTTTTTAGACGGCGGTAACGCCCCTATCATTGGGTTTATCAGATTATAATTGAAGGATTATTAAGGAAAATACAAATAGTGAATCATGTTTAATTTAGGGGTGTTGCAGATTTGGTATCAGAGCCAAGTTGAGATTTTCTTTATGGGATTTAGAGTATGGAGTTAAGATACTGAGAAATTGGTTAGTGAGAACTGAGGATTATTATGATGTCCTTAGAGATTTGTGGCACTGGTAATGTCTGCTTATCTCACACATATTCTACTCATATATTCTTCTTTGTCAGATTGATCCATATAAAGTATGTATAGTTTGATCTCAAGCAGCAGATTTGACGGAGATTTTGAATAACAAGTTGATGGTGCTCCAATGCATTTAGGTAAGTATGGTCATATGAGCCATGCATCTGAATGGTATATCATCCTTTTAGCTGGAATTGTTTATTTTTGGGATGTAAACCCTTGTACTCCAGGCATGTAGCCCGTAGAGTTATGATCTCCGGTGTGTAGCCGTTGAGCTTGATTTGATATCCTTTTATACTTCTATTCAATGCAGGGGATGTGATGTAAGGCTTTAAGCCTGAAAAATGGCTAGTTTGCAGGTGAAACTCTGTCCGTTTCGCCCCAGAAATTTTAGAATCACTAACACTCGTAGCCCTAGGGTTGGGGGTTGTTACAGATGTGTCCTATGAAAGGCCCTTGACTCATTTTGAGGTTAAATGCATAGGGAAAACCAAGTATGGGCAGAATATACAAGTTTAATCAACTTGATAGTTTTGATCATTGCACAAGGACCGACTTTGAAGTAACTTTTGTCCATGATCAACATAATTTACGCAAGGGTTTCCTATCCTGAATTTAAGGTTAGGAGATATCTTTCATATGAAACAAGCTTCAAGTGGATTGGAGGTCACTTGGTTATTCAAAACTGCTGGACAAGTCAAAGTCTGCAAATTGGGCAGAATCCTAATGCATAAGGTCTGAGTTTAGTCCACTTGCAGCCTATGCATTCCATCAGATAGAGATGTTTAGTTAGTTTATGTCAAAGTATAAAAAGTAAGCTTTCCAATGACCCATATTGCAGCATATTTGGAGACCAGTGGTTAATGAAATTTAGCCTAGAAGTCTGATAGTACAGACTGTTCAAGTCAAGTGGATACATACAATTTGAGCTTATATTTCCTTATATTATGGGTGTCATTTTGTGCATTTCTTGGATCCAAGTGGCAATTACTTCAATATGCTTCATTGATTGCAGATATTTTCTTCTGTAACTCTCGAATTTCATCTAAGTGAGCTATATGGGGGTTCTTGATGTAATATCCCCTGAATTATAGGATTTTGGAGAGGCTTGTTCTATGGTACATAAGTTTTGAAACCATTAACTATCGATGATTCCATATAAGAGAAACCAAGGACACATTAGAGAGACATTTTGCTTCAATCCATTGCAATTCAAGACTTACTTAAATTACCCAAACTCTTATAAGCAGTCCATTAATTCTACCTCTATTTGTGAATTAGACATTACTCTAGAAAATATTTCACTACGCCTTCTGGTAACATATCATCTATCATTGTCCTTGTTGGATTATCAACTATTGGATACTCCTCACTTTGACCAGGGGCTTCATCTTTTTGTTCTTATGGCGTCTCCCCATCCAGTTGCATCATCATTCACTCTTATGTTACATCTTCTTCAGTTTTGGTCACTTTTTCCTATTTTGAGAGCTCAATTGCTGCTGGTAGCTGGATTATGATTACGTTGCACCCATGTCAATAGATAATAATTTTGTAGCACACTTGAATAGAAGGTAGATCTTAACTACACTATGTATAAAGGTTGGTTATTATCAAACTTGTGGA
The DNA here is from genome assembly GCA_029747015.1 of Carnegiea gigantea. Taxonomy (NCBI): domain Eukaryota; kingdom Viridiplantae; phylum Streptophyta; class Magnoliopsida; order Caryophyllales; family Cactaceae; genus Carnegiea; species Carnegiea gigantea. The sequence goes on along the minus strand of JAKOGI010002967.1, from coordinate 16,916 downwards.
ATCCATTGCTAAGGGGAATGCAATGTGTCTACCTTTTTGGCTGATTCAACCTCAGTTTCCTGTTGAAGATCACTTGCATAAAGCTTAAGTTTGACAATCAAAATCTTTGCCATGCATTTGGATTACATCAGTGAGAAATTTTGATGGGTTACTGCCCCTTGGAAAACTATCTTCAACTGATTCATACTGAAGAACTCTATAGTGAAAGTATGACCCAGTGGAACCTTAAGAATGGATTCAAGGAGTGGAGAAAGTTTTCACTGTAATAGAGATCCCTGGGGATAAAAGGGTGAACATTGGAACATTTTATCTAACTGATGAAACCAATATTTGATGAAATACTATTAAGAATAGACCCTCAAGGCCTGACTTCACTTGGCACATAATTGCAGAAGAACGAACTATGCCACTCCGGATTGCCAAGTGAAAACTAACAAATACATATGGTGCAGTAGCCCAGGGCACTTTATTGCTGCCAGTTCCTGAAGATTGAAGGTTATAGACACAGGCTCCCATCTGCGAGGCCCGTAGCTGTAGGAAGGTCGTATGCGTTGAGCAAGAAGGATACTGCCACCTCTGGTGCAGTAGTTACTGGAACTCGCCTCTAATTTTGAAACCATTTTGTATATTGATTGATTCAGTTGCCACTCATTCATTTATATTCACACGATCTGCCATGCAAGTGAACCTTGAGAATAAGGAGGCAGAAACCAATTATGGAATCAAGTTATCTAACGACTCTAGAGTTGAGTGTTCTACCTCTCATAAATTTGTTTCAATTACGATTGGTAGGATAGTTTTCCCTAGAGTTCTGATTCAATTTGACTCATTAGACTTTGATATCATTTTGGAAATGAGATCGTTGTGTACTTATGGGGTCAAAATAGGTTGTAGTGGCCCCAAAGTTATTTCAAGAGATGAACAAGGGAGAAAATTATGTTTCATGGGCAAAGAGGGGAAAAATCTTGTCCTTTAAATTCTATTATGAAAACAAGTGAGCTCTTATGACAAGGATATACTGTGTATTGGTGTTATGCTATTAACAATCAACCTAAGGACGAACAAGCAGAAGATATCCCTATAGTTTGTAAATTTAAAGATGTTTTCCTGAAAAACTATCGGGATTTTTCCTCCCAAGAGAAAGTGATTTTAAGATTGAATTAATCCCTGGTGCCTAACCTATCTCAAAAATCCCATATCGTATAGCCTCAATTGAGCTTAAAGAACTAAAGTTTCAATTAAAGGAGTTATCGCAGAAGAGATTTATCAAACCATCTAAGTGTGCCACCATGGGATGCCCAGTTCTGTTTGTAAAGAAAAAGAATGGAACCTTGAGGTTATGCATTGATTTCAGGGAGCGGAACAAGATCACCATCAAAACCAAATACCCATCGCCCCAAGTAGATGACTGATCAATTACAGGGGACATGAGTCTTATCTAAGATTGATTTGAGTTCAGGGTACCATCAACTTAGGATTATACCTGAAGACATTACCAAAACCACACTATGGACCCTGTTTGGCTCATGATAAATTCATTGTGATGCCTTTTGGCCTAATCAATGGCCCCGCAGCCTTTACGGATCTTATGAATAGAGTTTCAGACCATATCTAGACAAGTTGTGGTGGTGTTCATAAAAGATATCTTGAAATACTCCAAGGATAAAGATGAGTATATTGTTCATTTGAGGACAGTGTTATAGACCTTGAAGGAACATCAATTACATAGCAAATACAAGAAGCATGAGTATTGTTGGAAGCAATGGTATTTTTGGAACATATGGTTTCAAAGGAAGAGCTTAAGGTTAATTTGCAAAAGGTGAAAGCAGTTACAAAGTGCTCAAGACCCACCAATGCACTGAGATTAGAAACTGTTTGAGTTTAGTAGGGAATTATCGAGTTAAGGAAGGATTTGACAAATATTGTCCTCCCAGACCAATTTGTTGAAGAAAGCTATAAAGCTAGCAAGAAGATTAAACTAGTGGCTTATGCCTCCCAACAACTCAAGCCTTATGAGAAGGATTACCCACCCATGATATGAAGTTAGCAGCTGTAGTTTTTGCAGTGAAAATTTGGAGACATTACTTATATAGAGTACCATGTAAAATCAATACTGATCATCAAAGCTTGAAGTACGTTTTCTCACAAAAGAAGCTCAGTCAACATGAAACATCAGTTGTGGCAGATCCAATGTCAACCAAGAAAGGAAAATGTTGTGGTAGATGCCCTGAATAGGAAGGCACAACATACCGTGTTTACTATAGTAATTGCTCAACTGAATCTCTTAAAAGAGCTTGAGGACTTAGACATTCAATTAGTGCCGCATAGAATGGCGAATGTTCAACTGAATCTTACAGCCCTCCCTAATGGAGGCGCATGGACTTTGTCATGGGATTCCCTTAGATATAGCATATGATTGAGATCCGAGATTTCAAGCCTGTTATGGCAAGCATTTCAAAAAGCCTTTAGAACTAGATTGCACTTTTACAGTTCTTGTCATCCTGAAACAGATGGGCAAGCATCTAAAAATATCAATGGATCAACTCTTCTAAGTTGGCGCCTGTAGTACCTTACGACCTACGACCAACATGTGCATTTGAAGAAACGATGGAACTCCAGTGGTCGATGTTGTGATAGCACCAGTAGAAAATCTTACATGAAACATCAGGGTAAAATGACAGCAGTCATTGATAACAAAATCATCTTTTGGGTCATAAAGATCTTCTTCAACATTCAATAAGGGGACATATCTCAGAAGACTCTTGAAAACATACCATTGGAACCGAGAGAAAAGCTATGTTGATAAAAGAATGAGATTCCTAGAATTTCTGATATATGAGAAGATTTTTTAGAAAGTTTCGCCACCTAAGGGTATAAGGAGGTTGAACTGTGAACTAAACTGAGGCCTATATCTATTGGACCGTACAAGTTCATTGAAAAGTTGAATCCCATAACTTGTCTACCAAATCTGCCTATATAACTCAAACACGTGCATAACGTGTTTCTTACCTCACAATTCAGCCGATACATTTTAGATCCTAACAACGCTGTCATAATCAAATCTATTGCAATCATTGGGAATCTTGTGTTTTCAAGAGCACCCAGTTCAGATGTTATATCACAGGATTAAGCAGTTAAGCATTAAGCAGATATTTTTAACCAAATTACTTTGGGTAAATGATACCTCCTCAGAAGCTACTTGACAAACTGAGAAGCATGTGAAAGCCAAGTGCCCATACTTATTTGAAATAACCTTGCATGTTTTGACAAAGTTCATAAGTTTTGAGGACGAAACTCTTTAAGTGGGGAAGGCTGTAATAGCCTGACCCTAAATCATGTTTATTTATTTAATTAAGTTTTCTTATTAATTTTTCACATTTATTTATCTTAGTTAAGCATCCCGGTTGGGGGAATTCATTTTGGGCTGCATTTTGCAATTTGAGTTTTATTTACTGGACAATTTCGGACAAATTGATAGTAGGCCTCGATATTTATGATTTAAAAGATTAAATTATTTTTCATGACAACATATTTAATTTCGAGCTTCGGGAAAAAAATTGTTAAATTAATCGCACCCGATTTGATTTTTTTTCCCGAACCCGAGCTCATTTAAGGTAGATTTCAACTCAACAAGTTCCTAATCTATTTGTTTAGCTAATTACCATCATTACTCCTAATTTTGATTAGCAAAAGATATTTTGGGAGGTTAAATTTCAACCAAGTAAAATTTGGATCATTTTCATCCAAGTGAAAAACCAACCAAAATATCAAAGCTCTTCTCTTCTCTCTCCCTTTCTTCTCCACGGCAGTTGCTGCCACTGTCCTTTCTCCTTGCTATTCTGCCACCCTACAGCCATCAGGGTAGCCACCCTACATCCACTAAATCAGCCACCACCCAACCCCCACACCCCCTCAAGTACTAAACACCATTAAACCTCTTTTCTTCTTCAAACAAGTGAGTAATCTCTAATCCCTACCATGCTAATTTTTGTTTTTGATTCTTATTTTTATTTGTTTTTGTTATTAATCATGCTACTTTGATAAGACTAAGAGTTATCTTTGAAGTGGTTAAGTGTTGATTAAACATAAAAGCATGTGGGAGTTGAGATTGTTCATGATCATGCTAGTTTAAGTTTGAAGTGATGGATTTGGATTATTTTGTATTTGATTTTGTAATCCTTATCATTATAAATGATTATGGTAATGTTGGTGTGGTTTTGGATGAATTAAAGAGTGATTTTAGTGGGTGGTTACATGAAGAAAAGATGCAACTAGGTGATTTAGGGCTGGGAAATAGACCCAAAATAGGGGTCTGTTTATGAATAAACTGGCATTTCATGGGAGATTGAAAACTCATGATTTTTGGTGGGTGGATAGCCCAATGAATTAGATTTCAATAGGCTCTAGAATTACTCAATTTTGAGTTCTGCGGACAAAGTTCTGACCAATTTACTGAAGACTGCACAGAATGCATCGAAACTGGGAGCATATTTGAACAGGAGAATTTACGAAACAACTCGTGTTGACTGGCTCATTACAAATTTGTGATTTTTTGTATGTGGATAGATCAATGAGTTATCTTTCACATGCCTTTTGAATCACCTTAATTTGAGTTCTATGGAAAACGTTATAGTCATTTTGCTACGACTGCGCAAATTGGACTGAAGTTGTGCATGGTTGTATTCTAGGCCAATTTTAGGGACCTTACTATGTGAATTATGTCTTGTGTCATCAATAAACGTTTTAGTGGACATTATAAGCTTTTCATATTGGGGTTTTACATATTATTTGGAGGTCGGGAGTGAAAGATATGGATTTTCTAATACAGACCATCAAACGGTAATATGAGTGAACACAAAAATCGTGACATTTGAAAATATTTTCAGAAGATTCTATATAATTATAGATATTGTAAGAAAATTACAAAGTGTAGTGAGTTCAACAAGTTTGATTATATATAGAAGCTTACTCGGGTTTGAAAACCGAGTTAAGTGAGCATGAAAATAAAATTTGAGAAGCGGGCACAGTAATGACTCAAATTAGTGTCTATTGGATCAACTGAGGTTATTTGAACTTTTATGAACCTCACAACATCTCTCATGGCATTGAGCCTTCTATTATCCATTTCAGAGGCATTAACCATTCTATTTTCCATTTCAGAATCATCACACTTTTCATTATCCATTTCAGAAACATCAGAAACCCATATTTCATTTATATCAATTAAAATCTTTTCATTGTTACCTCAATCATTTCCATTTGGCCTATTTTGCTTCAATTTATTATATTTCAAGTTCAATAACTCTAATTGATTTATTATTCAGATCATTTTGGTTTAACTTGTTTTATATTGAATTAAAATCAGTTCATTTTGGTTTAACTTGTCTTATATTGAATTATTGGAATTGTAAAAGTCTTTTAAAATAAATCAATTTTCATTAAGGTTACAAATTATATCAGTGAATATGGTTTACTAACTATCTTTACCTATAATTACATTTCTTTAGCAGAATTGGGGCCTAGTCTATCGTTTCCACTGTGCATAAGTATTATCAAGTGAAATATCATTTTAAAGACTTCAAGCACGTCCATTGCCTGTATCTTTACAAATTAGAGTGTATTTATCAACATTATCATATTTTGGTAGGTACATCAATGAATCAGTTTACACAGTGATTTATTATTAATTAGTGACCCCATCAGTTATCATCTATAGGGCATTCGCCCTTTAGTTACCCGCGCGGTTTCAGGTCAGGTCCCCGATCTGGTTGGCAGATGTACACCTATCCATAGATCATAATAGTGTCAAGGGGTTCACTATCAGATAATAACTAGCAATGTCGTTTTTACATTCATCTCATTCACTGTTTTAACTTAAATTGAATTGCAAAGCGGCTGCCCAAAGAATTTATTCAGAGATCATTTAACAATTCAGGAATGCATGTACTGAGTTTCGACTCACAGTTCGAAATGTTTTTCATGTTTTGTTTTAGGCAAATGCTCAGAGAATTTCCCTCATGCTAACAAATCAGTTGAAGAGAATAACTGAAGTAAGGAAATCCGGATGGATTAGAAGTAATGCAGTATATACATACTTTAAAGCTGTATATTGAATTCTTCAGTGGATGGAGATGCAGATTACATAGTGAATTGTTTTTACTATGGTGTAAAAACCTTATATTGGTTAACAATTAATTATATATGGATTGATCAGGTGTTAATTATATATGGATTGATGAGGTGTTGATTATATATGGATTGATCAGGTGTGTATGTATATGTTTGATGTTATGCTTAACTATGTTATCTATGGTGCTCATGTTTCAAGCCTTGTCCGTTTTAGACGGCGGTAACACCCCTATCATTAGGTTTATCAGATTATAATTGAGGGATTATTAAGAAAAATGCAAACAGTGAATCATGTTTAATTTGGGGGCGTTACATAAACTAACCATCATTTATACATTTTACAATTAAATAACAATACCCTAACATATTTAGTGTATTTAAACTTGGACGCTAGTAATGCGGCGATTTGGGTGAGTTAGCAAAGTATAGGTCACTCATACTTCATATTCTGGTTTGAAAGTGCTAAACACTGAACCTATAATTTTAGGTTTCAGGTAGACTTAATAGGTTAGAAAGATTCTATCTTATTTTCATCCTATAGACATTGCAAATGTTAAATAATTTATTAAATAAAAATGATAATCTAGGTTACATGACATCATACTTTTGATATTCATGCCTTTTCAAGAGGCGTTCTACATAATATAGGATTCATTACCTCTTGTATCATATCTTCTCTGCAATAAAGTGAGAGTAAAAGAGATAAATATCTACTTGTTACAAACACCAGTTAAAGATATGGTCAACCATATACAGTTCTCTATTTTCACAGCAACTACTACTGCACACAATGTTATTAGATGCTGAGATAGTAGATTGTCCTCGAAAAAAAGTTAGGCAATGTTATAACAGCACATCATAAAGGTGGTATTATAGTAACTAAATACAGTGGCACCCTAATAGAGATGAAAATTTTTTTTAAAAAAAACTTGAAGGATGATGGAAACATATATGTCTTGTTCTTCCAAAGTGAAAGTTTTGTTGATTTATGATTATAAAGAGAGAGAAAACAACTGACATAATTGGATAAATAGAAGTTTCATGTGTGAAAATCTATTTTAAATAGTTGGTCTAGCCGAGATGAATTAACTCTGACTCTGTTGGGTTTGCCTCTAATGAGTTTGAGCCCTAAAATTGTCCAAAATTTCAAATTTCTTGGACGGGTCAAGTTGGGTTATCGAGTTGACTAAATTATTGACAATCCCAACTAGCACCCATACAATCATAATTGTAATGCTAGTCTAACATGAATTGAACAGTTTAATATCGTCCATCCCAACACACTATTGAGTCCAAATTAGCTAAGCTTAGAGCTAGATTATTAGAGCCCGAATTGTACTTGATAATCTTGTCATAGAAACGGATTGTTTTAGCCTGAGGTACCATCCTAGCTAGCAACTGGATCTATAAATATATTAAAACACAAGTACCTAAGGGATATACACACTTAAATGATGAACTTTGGGAGCAAGATTGATAGATTTGGGATCCTATTTGGAATTGATGGCCCTTAGAATCTAAATTGCAGAATAGGATCTAGAATCGTTAGACTCTAATATTTGCTTGGACTAGTGAAAATTATTTCATAAGAACAAAAATCTTACTAAATACCTATAAAGATATAGAAATTTAATTTTTAACTAGATTTTGTGGATAATCTTGATACGAAATATATATTGTTGGAGTGATTTCTCGACTATAATATAGCATGAGAACTTTGTGAAATTTATTTAGCATATGTGCCCAAGTAATACCAGGATTTGTTCTCGGTTAATTTAATTTTCTTAATGATTAGGAAAAAAATAAAATATATGTAATAATAATAAAAAGAATTAATTTGGGCCAAATGTATGGTAAGAAATTGACCACAAGATAAAATTTAAAGAGACTAGAACAAATTAAATGGATGAAAAGACAAAATAAAAAATAAATAGATAAACAAATAAAGGAACAGAATTTCCTAGCCAATAAAGGAAAGCTTTTTTTAGTGGGGGGGTTCCTTTTTTTTTAAAAAAAAAAGGAGCTTGAGTCAAAGAGACCACACCCACTAAACTCGATTTCCTTTCTTACATTCATGTTCTTATTTCTCTCTCTCTCTGCTGTTATTCCTATTGATGCCATGCTAAAGAGCTCCCAGCCTGAGTGGCTGGGAGTCCCAGAATCCAGCCACCCCTCCCGGGTTCGAATTCAGGGGGAGCAAATTTATGCTTTGTTCATAGAAATTTACAGTGGGCCTGGTTCCTGGGCTTTGTACTCAGGCTTTGGAACCCCTTATCCCTTGGCCTATTAAGGCCCATTGGGTACCCCTAAGATAGGGGCTTGATGGGCTGGGCCTACTTACCATTCAAAAAAAAATTCCTATCGATGCCACGCCCACGGTCACCGGGCCTCTTAGCACTACCTGCTAGCTGCTGCCGATACCTTACTTTGCTGTCATTCACCACCCACATCCACCACCGTTACTCTTTTCCTCATCCTTTATCCCCTGCTTCTAATCTAAGAGATACAATAGCCACTACCGCCCTGTCCAACATCGTCGCTGCCTCTTGGCCAATGAAATCTGCCATCTAACATCCTAGGATCGCTACCAATGCTTCCCCTCCAAAACTAAACTCATCTTTATTCCTTAGCTCCAACTAATGTAACCTACTTTACCCTTTTTCAAAATATACCTAAATTCATAGATTTTCATCTCAATTGAATGAATCATAGTATTGGACTTCGAAAGAATTGAATTATATACGTGAATAAGAATATTAGTTGATGTATCTTGGAACGAAAACGCGAATACTTAAACCTGAATTCAAGGCCAAAGCAAAGAAATCTGAATTCAAGCTAAAGTCTAGGTGAACCCGTGGAAGAATACTTGAATGAAGGATAGGCTATACTTTTGTTTAGATACAGAATCACCACTAAACTTGAGCTTAGGGTCCTTACCTCTAACTAGGATACAGAAACACCACCTAATTAGAAATTAAGACTTTAGTTGATCACCACCTTAATCGACCAAATTAAGGATAAGCAAGTGAAGAATTTAGGGGAATGAAAGAAAATGCTCTCAGTTCTGGTTTTTGTATTTTGATACTTAAGTTGAGTTTGCAAAAGGAGCCTTACCAAGGCCTTATACATGATGAAGCAACCACCTAAGCAGCATACTAGCTAAAATGAGGTTCCCTCCCTAGGAAGGAAACATCTTAAACAAGCTTATCTATGCGCTTAAGGCTATCCTAGTTTATATGCTTGCTTAACTTAAACTAATTACAACGAGAACACAAAGAAAAGCAAGACAAATGATGTGTTTATCTTTAACACATGTAACTATGCCTAATACACTAGCTTTACTAGAGAAAAGAAAGAAATTCAGCCGTAAAGTGCTTTTCTCCTTTTCGGCTAGCCAATCCGGTTGCAAGGCTTGATTTCTTCCTTTGCATTCTAATTGGTTACTCTTTTCAAAACCTATTTTAGCTACCAATTATGATGTTCCTAGTCTCCTTGATGTATGATTGAAGTAAACAAGCAAGAGCACAGCTGAGGAAACCCACTTGAGGAGGAAAAACATGCAGCAGCTCTAACTAGGTTTTAGAACTCAAAACGGCCCCGTTTTCTGACCTTATTTCCACAAATCAAAAGCGAGCATGGTTTTGATTTCAGGCTATTGGGGGAAACCTTAGGGTGTGTACAAAACCCCCAAGAAATCAAGGTTAAATCATGTTTAAGTAGGAGATTTCAACTAAAACATCTTACCGTAAAGTTTTGGATCAAAACTGACAGGCTGAATAAAATGACTTGATCTCTTCACTTCAACTGACCATGATTGACTTTTAATGGTTGGACCTGAAAGCTAACATCTTAAGGATCCCAAAAATGCAAAAATATCAAAATTAAGCCACAATGTAGCTTAAGAAATCAAATGAACAAAACTAGGCATTTTCTAGACATTAAACCCGGTTGCATTAGTTTGGCTCTTTTCTAGAATTTGAGCCATCGCTTAGACTTTGGAACTTGCATTGGATCTTGTTGGACTCTTAGGACCCTCTTCCATGTCTTGGCTTAAGGCAACTCCATCATCCTCCCCTTGTTGAAGAGATTGGATCCTCAAATATGCAAGGTAATCATTGACTTGGTATGCACCCAAGTCAGCCACATTGAATATACTGAAACTCCATAGTCACCTGGCAAATCAATCTTATAAGCATTGTCATTAACCCTTTTAAGTACCTCAAATGGTCCATTAGCCCTTGGCATGAGCTTTTTCTTTCTCTTTGAAGGAAATCTCTCCTTCTTTAAGTGTATCCATACGAGGTCTCTAAGTTGAAATACCACCTTCTTCTTGTATTTGTTGGCTTGAGCTTGATAAGATGCATTGGTCTTCTCTATTCTGCTCCTTACCCACTTATGTATCTTCTAGATTTCTTCTACCCTTGCTACTACATCTGCACTTGGGTTTTGATCAAGAGGCCGTGGAGTAGGAGTGGACTAATAGGATCAATCCCCTAGACCACCTTAAATGGCGATAGACCCCTGTTATAAGCAAACTCTACATGGAGTAAAAGAAAATCCCAAAGTCTTGGCATGAGGTTTAATCAAGGCCCTTAGAAGTGTTCCCAGCGTCTGATTTGTAACCTTAGTTTGCCCATTAGTTTGTGGATGGCTAGTAGTACTATACTTGAGTTTAGTACCCAACTTCTTCTACAAAGTAATCCAGAAATGGCTAAGAAATTTAGTATCCTAATCAGAAATAATTCATCTAGGTATACCATGTAATCTAGCCACCTCCTTGAAATACAATTCAGAAATATGTGTAGCATCATTAGATTTGTTGCATGGAATAAAATGAGACATCTTTGAAAACCTATCCACCACAACAAAGATTGAATCTTTGTTCCTTTGGGTCATAGGCAATCCAAGAATTAAATCCATACTTACATCAACCCAAGGACTAGTAGGAATAGGTAAAGGTGTATAAAATTCATGAGGTAAGGAATGACTTTTGGCCACTTGACAAGTTCCACACCTCTTCAGAATGTCCTGTACATCTTTCTCCATACCTGGCCAATAATAATGCTCTCTTAGAGTAACAAATGTCATGTTTTCTCCATAATGACCAGCTAAAGAACCTCCATGAACTTCCCTGATTAGGAGCTCTCTCATGCTACACCTTGGTACACACAGCCATGTACCCTTGAAAAGAAACCCTTCTTGAACAAGGAAATCACCTTTGGGGTGCTTTGAACATTCAGCAAACAACTCCCCGAACTCTTCATCTTCAGCATATAAAGCTTTTAGATGCTCAAAACCAAGTACACAAGCATCTAATCGAAACAAAAGTAGGTACCTTCATGATAGAGCATCAGGACCTTGATTGGGTTTTCTAGATTTATGCATGATTGCAAAGTGAAATGACTGGAGAAACTCAACCCACTTAGCATGGCGTGAGTTTAACTTATATTGGTCTTGAATATACTTCAAAGCCTCATGGTCAGAATGTAGAATAAACTCACTTGCAATTAAATAATGACTCCAATGATCTAAACATCTCATGATTGCATAAAACTCTTTATCTTGAGCGGAGTACTTTCTTCTTGAATCACTCAATTTCTCACTAAAGAAGGCTAATGGTTTACCTTCCTGAGTAAGAACACCACCTATACCAACTCCGAAGGCATCACATTCCACTTGAAAAACCTTACTAAAGAATAGCAAGGAGAGAACAAGTGCTTGAGTAAGTCTTTTCTTGATTTCTTCAAAGGCAAATTGAGCTTTTGGTGTCCAAATAAATGATGTACCCTTGATAAGTTTAGCCATGGGAGCCATGATAGTGCTAAAACTTTGAATAAACCTCCAGTAAAAGGAAGCTAATCCATGAAAAGCTCGAACATCATGAACTGACTTAGGAATAGGCCATGATCGAATAGCTTCAATCTTGCTTTCATCTGCCTTAATACCGTCACCAGTGACAATGTAACCTAAGAATGTTACCTCAGGAGTGAAAAAGGCACATTTCTTAAGGTTACGAAAGAGTCTCTCATCTTCCAGAACAAGGATAACTTGAGTTAAATGGTCTTGATGTTCATGCTCATCTTTAGAATAGATTAAGATGTCATAGAAGTAAACCACCACAAACTTGCCAATGTACAACTTAAAAACTTGATTTATCAATCTCATGAATATGCTAGGTGTATTGGAAAGTCCAAAGGGCATAACCGACCATTCATAAAGCCCTCCTTTAGTTTTAAAGGTTGTCTTCCATTCATCACCTTCTCTAATCCAATATGATAGTAACCACTTTGAAGATCTATCTTTGAAAACACCTTAGAGCCATGTAATTCATCTACCATGTCTTCAAGTCTAGGTATGGGATACCTATACTTGATTGTGATCTTGTTAATAGCCCTACTATCCACACACATACGCATTCCTCCATCCTTTTTAGGAACCAAAAGAGTAGGCACAGTACATGGACTTAAAGACTCACAGATTAAGCTCTTAGACTTTAGTTCTTCAACTTGCCTTTGAATCTCCATGGTATCCTTAGGATTCATCCCATAAGCTGCCTTATTAGGTAGGATAGAACCAGGAATGAGATCAATGTAGTGTTGGACATCTCTCTTAGGAGGTAAACTCAGGGGTATCTTCTTAGGAAACAAGTGATAGAAGTTTTAAATAAGTGTTTTAGCTCTGGGGTGAGTGGATAAACGGGTTTTCGGTTCAGCTTGTACACTCAATATCCACTCTTTAAAGGCCTTAAATTCATGCTGGGAGGCCTTTAACAATGGCTCACTAACTGTGAGTAACAAATCAGAATAGTTTGGCTTGTTTTAAGGCTTAATTTCATGGAGCTTAGATGGAGACAAAGGGGCTAGGGTAATCTTCTTACCATCCTTGGTAAAGGAGTAAGTATTCAAGTAGCCATTATGCATAACCCTACATTCATATAACCATGGTCTTCCCAAAAGCATATGACAAGCATCCATGGAAATTACATCACACCAAAGCTCATCTTGATAGTTTTTTCAAATGGAGAAAGAAACTAAGCACCATGAGTTCACTTGGATTCCTTTGCTTTGATTCAGCCATTGAATGTTGTAAGGGTGTAGGTGTGTCATGGTTTACAATCCTAGATTCTCAATCATGTTTAGAGAAACCACAATTACACAACTACCTCCATCAATACTCGCATAACATACCTTCCCTTGAACCGTACAATGAGAATGGAATATGTTCTCTCTTTGCTCGTCCTTTGCTCCTTTTTCATTGTTCAAAACTCTTCTTAAAATTAGCATCTGACCTTCATCAGCCTCCTCCACAACCTCTTCTTGAGTTTCCTCAAGCTCATCCTCACAATCATCCTCCTTTTCTTCCTCTTCAAACACTTTCTACACGGCTGACCATTCAGCTAAGGTAATTACCTTGTGGTTTGGATAGTCTGAAGCTATATGCCCAAGTCATTGACATTTGAAGCATCTTCTATTACTCATGGGATTGGGATTGGGTTTATTTTGAGGGGTTTAGATCTTTTGTGGAGCTGGGGTTCTTTGTGAAAGGGAAAGGAATGGATTTTATGGCTTGGAAATAGGATTAGAACTCCCCTTGTTAAAGGGTTGGTTTTGGGTAGGGGACTTAGGATTTTGTGGTATAGGGGGCTGTCTAGCTTTCTTGTGCTGCTTAACCTTGTGAGCCAGGACAGAAATTTCATCAAAAGTGGTGTAAGCTTATAAATCAACCACATTAGCATACCTAGGATCAAGACCTCCTAAGTACCTAACAATGGTTTGCTCCTTAGGCTCTTGTAAATCACATTTGATCACAAGCTTCTCAAACTCTCGTGTATACTCCTCTACATTCAGATTGCCTTGAGTCAAATTATGAAGTTGAGAGTAGCAATTTTGAACGTAGGTAGGGGAAGAAACCCAGCCTTTAGCTTAGACTTCATCTTCTCCCATGTTCTAATTTCGGACTTCCTTTCTCTAACCCATTTGGCACACAGGTTAGTCTACCATAATGAAGCATATTTTCTGAGTCTTAAGGCCACTAACTTGACCTTCTGGTCTTCTGGAATATCTTTGTACTCAAAAACACGCTCAATAGTATACAACCCATCCAAGAATTCCTCAGGATCAAGCTTACCTTCAAACTCTAGGATTTCAACTTTAAAATCATTGGTGTTGGCTTGAAACCGTGGTTCTGGTCTAGCCATTCTCAATGGTTCATCTTCACTAAATGAATCAATGGTATGACTAAACACTTGTTCTTGCCTTTTGGGTTCAAATTGGAGAGGTTCTTCATTCACTTTTTACTTTTGCTTCAAAAAGGCACCAGCTGTTTTCGTAGGTACTCATTTTGAGCCTTAGTTTCTTATTCACGTTGAGCATCTTCATAGGATTTTCTTGGTTAGCATCTCATTTTTCCTTATAAGAGCATCAAACTTCTCTTCCAAACTCGTGCTAGTACTCATCTTGCTTTCAATTTGTGTTTAAGTTCAAACAAGAATTGTGATTGGAATTGAATGAAGAAATGAACCTAGGAGGATGGAAGGGATACCAGGCCTAGGAGAAACCAAAACTCTAATACCAAATATGATTTATCTTGGAAGGAAAACACGAATACTCAAACCTGAATTCAACGCTAAAGCAAAGCAATCTGAATTCAACCTAAAGTCTAGGTGAACCCGTGGAAGAATACTTGAATGGAGGATAGGCTAAACTCTTGTTCAGATACAAAATCACCACTAAACTTAAGCTTAGGGTCCTTAACTCTAACTAGATACAAAAATGCCACCTAATTAGAAATTAGGACTTTACTTGATCACCACTTTAATCGACCAAATTAAGGATAAGCAAGTGAACTATTTAGGGGAACAAAAGCAAATGCTCTCAATTCTGGTTTTTGCATTTTGATATTCAAGTTCAGTTTGCAAAATGAGCCTTACCAAGGCCTTATACACAACCAAGCAACCACCTAAGTAGATACTAGCTAAAATGAGGTTTTCGCCCTTGGAAGGAAACATCTTAAACAAGCTTATCTATGCGCTTAAGGCTAACCTAGTTTACATGCTTGCTTAAATTAAACTAATTACAACTAGAATGCAAAGAAAAGTAAGACAAATGATGTACTTATCTTTAATACATGTAATTATGCCTAATACACCAGCTTTACTAGAGAAAAGAAAGAAATTCAGCTGCAAAGTGCTTTTCTCCTTTTCAGCTAGCCAATCCGGTTGCAAGGCTTGATTTCTTCCTTTGCATTCTCATTGATTACTCTTCTCAAAACCTGTTTTAGCCACCAATGATGATGTTCTTGGTCTCCTTGATGTATGATTGAAGTAAACAAGCAAGAACACAGCTGAGGAAACCCACTTGAGAAGGAAAAACATGCAGCAGTTCTAAACGGGTTTTAGAAGCTGAAAACAACCCAGTTTTCTGACCTTATTTCCACCAATCAAAACTGAGCGTGATTTTAATTTCAAGCCAAGGGGGGAGCCTTAAGGTGTGTACAAACCGCCTGCAAAGAAATCAAGGTTAAATCATGTATTAGTAGGAGATTTCCACTAAAACATTTTATCGTGCGGTTTTGAAGCAAAACTGATAGGCTGAACAAAATGACTTGATCTCTTCATTTTGACTGAGCATGATTAACTTTTAATGCTTGGACCTAAAAGCTAACATCTTGACGATCCCAAAAATGCAAAAATATCAAATTTAAGCCACAATGTAGCTTAAGAAATCATATGAACAAAACCGAGCATTTCTGGCCATTTAACTAGGTTGTATAAGTTTGGCTGCTTTCCAGAATTTGAGCCATGGCTTGGACTTTGGAACTTGTATTGGACCTTGTCGGACTCTTAGGACCCTCTTCCATGTCTTGGCTTAAGGGGACTCCATCATTAGCTATACTTGAATGAGCAATAATAATTAAACTCTGGGTTGATTTATACAAAATCAGATGTTGGTGTTGATGGTGTACTGGAGAGAGATCTGAACAAGAATTAGATAGTGGAACGTTTAAAGTAATTGAGTATTCCCAAGATGAAATTAGTTGGAGGTGTATGTGATTATGGTTGCTGAGCAAGTCATGCAATGCAGGTATGGATTATTAGAAGATTTAGGAAAATAAGTGACACCATGATTTATTGGAGATATGCAAATACGTGTTTTCGATGGGCAATTTACGTTTGAGAATTTTGGATCCAATGATACTCAACATTTTCTCGATCTAATAATTGCAATGAAATTCAAGAAGGAAGGATGTAAAGTGCACGGGTGCTGTGTACCAAAGGATGAAGACAAAGGGTTTAAAACTAAGAGTATTTCTGTAGTAACTAAACTGTGAGAGGGATGCGTTATGAACTGACAAAGGGCATAGGTTGTTGGTACTCAACATAGTGATGTCTTCTTTCTCTCACAAGGTGGAGCATGTTGAATCTATTTTTCTTAATAAAAAAGACAAAAGAAAGAAAAGATGAATATATGACCATCGAGATACATGAGACCAAGTATTTTGCTTTGAAGTGTGCCCAGCACTATGGGTACTAGAAAGGTGTATTGTGTAGAGCCCTTGGTGAAATTGTATGCCAAATCTATAGAAGTCAGTATTGTCAAATGAGTATGTCCTTGCTAGTAATGACATATTGATGGAAGCTTGTCCCTCAAAGAAAATAAATAATAAATTAAAATAAAACAAAACAAAACAAAATAAAATAAAAATTATCAGCCTTTCAAAAGAATCAATAAGTTTTGGATAGCAGAATAACATAATGAACTAACTGTTTGAGATTAAAGTGAGAATCA
>JAKOGI010002966.1:50000-74954 GCA_029747015.1 Carnegiea gigantea | reverse complement strand
TATCCCCCCTGTTTGTTTCCTCTATTTTCCCCCTATTCTTTGCCTTTATTTTTCTCAATTTCTCTCTCAATTTCTCTATCTGTTACTCTCTCTCTCTCTCTCTCTCTCTCTCTCTCTCTTTTGTTATAACTTTGGGAGGTTTGTGGGGTTCTGTACAAAGAATCAGTCATAAAGACAAAATCACAAAAATCAAAAATCTTTTTCATTTTGAAGGAATAAAATTTTTTGGGAAGTTTTGATAGTAGAAACCATGCAAAAAACCTACCACTGAGAAGAATTATTTAATATAATTTTAAATTAATAAAAAATATTCTTAAATAATTATATGGTGTGCTGGTAAATATAATTTTAAATGTCAATACATTGATATGCTTCCACATCCATGCCTAATTTATTTTAAAATTCACTTTGGTCAAAATTAATTGTCTTGTTTATTGCTCGCTAAACGCCTACCTACAAGAGAAGCTTCCCTAAGTGAATCAATGTGGCCACTGTTGGTAGTAATGACATTAAGATAGCTCATTTTTCCCCTCTATAATTGTCCCACATAGGAAGATTTGGTACTTGGTGTGGGGTTTATATTTCCCCTCCTTACTTTGCCTTGTTGAATAATTTGGGCCTAGTTTTCCTAGTGGAGTGGGGAAGGGTGACCACCACACGTGCGCGCTACTCGCCCCTCCGGGCCAGGCCGGGCACAGGCGCGGCTCGACTTGGCTTGGGCTTGGGTTAGACCTACTAATCTTTTTAGATAAATATTGTTTAATTTTTGTCCGTTGGCCTTCGAGGTCAACGATTTTGCACTGATATTTCTATACAGTTTACTTCAAGCCACAACTATTTTTGGCAGCCCACAATTTACTCCAAGCCACAGCTATTTTTAGCAGCCCATAATTTACTCCAAGCCATAACTATTTTTAGCTGTTTCATCTACACTCCAACAACCATTTCTCTCTTATAAATACAATACTCTTCAGCTACAGAAAACACACAGCAAGTTCTCTCTTCTCTTCTCCTCTTCTACTGTTTTGTTCTCTCTTTTCTGGGCAAATTCTATACTATGTGTTCCAAGTCTCTGACCTTAAGTGCACAAGTTTGGAGACTTGTTATCTTAAACTTGGGGATCAATTGGATGATTTGATTTGCACCTCGCTTTCAGCTATTTTTGACAGCCCACAATTTACTCCAAGCCACAACTATTTTTAGCTGTTTTGTCTCTACTCCAACAACCATTTCTCTCCTATAAGTACAGCACTCTTCAGCTGCAGAAAATGCACAGCACGTTCTCTCTTCTCTTCTCCTCTTCTACTGTTCTGTTCTCTCTCTTTTCTGGGGAAATTCTATACTGCGTGTTCCAAATTCCTGGCCTCGAGTGCACGAGTTTTGAGGCTCGCTGTCTTAACCTTAGGGAGCAATCAGCTGATTTGATTTGCACATCGGTCAAGCTAAAATTGCTTTCGAGGCAGTGGTATACTACATCACAGTGTTAACTCTCTCTCTTTCTCTCTTTGTGCCATTGATTTTCTCACAATATTTCCTACAATTTGAAAGCAACTTTGATATTCCCTTGAAATCAATGGCCCTTTCTGTCTACAAAGCTCTTCCCAACCTCTCAAAATTAGAACCTTTAGATGAAACCAACTACAGATGTTCTCAGAAACTGCTTATATTCTTTGAACAACTAGAGGTTGATAATGTGTTGTTCTGTGAGCTCATTGAAGAAAACAATACTTTTGAAACAACTGCTACCTCTGGTGATGGAATTGTCAAAGACAGATCCAAAACTATTGATGAAGAAACAAAGAAGAAATTTGAGAAAGACAACAAAATGGTCAGGGGGCATTTATTGAACCATATGACTAACCCTCTGTTCGATTTGTTTGTCACCTTCAAATTTGCCAAGATCATTTGGCAGAAATTGAAGGTCAAGTATGGAGTTGATGATGCTGGAAAGAAGAAGTATGTGGTCGGTAAGAATGGTTGTGTTTCTAGATTACTGATGACAAGCTAATTATGGAACACGATCATGTTTATGAGAACCTGTGTGCTGAAGTCCTGAACAAGAATATCAAGAGGTGCGAGTATTACAGGCTAATGTGCTAATCGAGAAGTTTCCACCATCCTGGAGTGAATACAGGAAACAGTTGAAACATAAGAACAAAGACCTCACCCTGTAGGAACTAATCAGCGACATGAGAACCGAAGAGGCCAGTTGTCTGAAAGATAAGATAGATTCTCTTTCTTTGTATTCTTCTAAGCTAACCTAGTTGAATCTGCTATGCCTACAAATAGAGACAGATTTAAAGAAAAAGATAAGAAGAACCAGAAGCCAAGCTATCCTAAGCGGCAAAATAGGCTCAGTAACATGATCCAGAAATCAAAGGGGCTGTGCTATGTCTGCGGCAAGCCGGGGCACAAGGCATACCAGTGTCCACTTTGCAAAGGGTAGTCATATCCAAATCGAAAGCCTGTAGTCCAAGCTTATTTTACCGAGGATACAAAAGTCATTTGTGCAGTAATCGAAGAGGCAAACCTGGTGGCAAACAACGCTGAATGGATCTACAATACTGGAGCTTCAAGGCAGTTCTGTGCCAACAAAGAACTCATGCAGGACTTTAAAGATGTTGAAAATAGTGAATACGTCTACATAGAAAACTCTACGATTACTAGAGTTATGGATAAAGGGAAGATTCTTCTTAAATTTGCTTCTGGCAAATTACTATCTTTAAGTAATATATTGTATGTGCCTTCCGTTCATAGAAACTTAGTTTCTGGTATACTTCTCAATAAAGCTAGACTAAAAACTGTTGTCGGATATAATAAGGTTGTTATCTCTCATAACGGGGTCTTTGTTGGGAAGGGATATCTGAATAGGAGTCTGTTTGTACTAAATCTTACTTCTGAAGCTTTGAATGTAAATGCTTCTATTTCTGCTTACATTGCTGAGTTTGTCGATTTGTGACATGGTACGCTAGGCCATGTTAGCTTTGTATCTACAAAATTGCTCAAAATTTTGAAACTAATATCTGTTGTGAATATTGATAATGTTTCTAAATGTTTTGTATGCGTAGAAGCAAAATATGCCAAAAAGCCTTTTAAATTGGTTACTAGTAGACAAATAACATTGTTAGAATTAGTACATTCAGACTTAGCTGACTTCAAAACACAACTAGAAAAGAAGGGAAAATGTATTACATCGCCTTTGTAGATGACTGCTTTTAGTATACCAAAGTTTACCCCCTTCAGTCCAAAAATGAGGCTGAGAAAATGTTTTTGAAATACAAAGCAGAAGTAGAAAATTAATTGGACCGAAAGATTAAAAGGCTTAGAACTGATAGAGGTGGAGAATATGAGACTAACTCTCTGACAACCTTTTGTGAGAAAAATGGCATAATAATGAGGTTAGTGCATCCTATACTCCTCAACAAAATGGGATAGCCGAACGCAGAAACAGAACTCTTAAAGAAATAATGAATATTATGCTTTTGAGTTTGGGACTTCTTGATAATATGTGGGGGGAAGCTGTTTTATCTAATTGCTATATTCTTAATAGAGTACCCATAAGAAGTTAGACCAAACCCCTAATGAGCTATGAAAAGTCTATCTTCCTAACTTGACTTTTTTAAGGTTGTGGGGGTATTTGGCTAAAGTTCCCCTGCCTGATTTCAAATGGGAAAACATAGGACCTAAAACATTTAATTATGTGTTTGTTGGTTATGCCCAAAATAGTGCTGCATATAGATTCATGTTATTGAATGACTTCTCTATTAGTAAATCTAGGGATGCAGAACTTTTTGAGCATGTATTTCCTTTGAAAAAGAATGTTTCTTCTCCTGTGCATGAAAACATACATATGACTAACAATGTGCCTTTGTTTGTTTCTAGTTCTAGGGTTAGAAACTTAGTTGATGAACCCAGGAGGAGGAAGAGACCTATAGTAGAGGCTAGTTTTGGTGCTGATTTTCTCACTAGTTTTTTTATTGAAGACTTTGATATTAATCTCTTGTCTGATGAACTAGTATTGGCATTCTCTATCAAAGAAGATCTAAAAACCTATGAAGAGGCTATGAGATCTATAGATATTAGTTTATAAAAAGAAGCCATTAAAAGTGAATTAGCCTCCATAGTGTCTAATCAAACTTGGGAGTTAATTGAACCTCCTAAAGATTGTAAACCTATTAGTAGTAAATGGATCTTCAAAAAGAAGCTAAGACCTGATGGTTCTATTGATAAATACAAAGCCAGACTGGTGATAAGGTGGTCTAACTAGAAAAAAGGGGTTGACTACTTTGATACTTATTCTCCTATGACCAAAATAGCTGCCATCAAAACTCTAGGCCCCTTAGCCGCTATCTATGGTCTTGTAGTGCATAAAATGGACATGAAAACAACATTCCTTTATGGTGACCTAGAGGAAGAGATTTACATGTCTCAACTTGAGGGATGTGTAGTCCCCGCACAGGAGAGTAAAGTATATAAGCTTAGGAAATTCCTTTATGGTCTTAAACAAGCTCCTAAATAGTGGTATGAAAAGTTTGATAGCATAGTAGTACAAAATGGATTTGTTGTGAACATCTCTTACTCCTATGTGTATTCAAAGTGATTGGTTCAGATTGCGTAATAATATGTCTGTTTATAGATGACATGTTGATTTTTGGTACTAGTGTGCATATTGTTAATGAGACTAAAAAGCTATTGTCCTCTCATTTTGAAATAAAGGACATGGGTAAAGCTGATGTAATTCTAGGGATTATGATTAGAAAGACTGATGATGGTTTTTCTTTGTGTCAGTCTCATTACAGTGACAAGGTGTTAGAGAAATTTAACTCTTTTAATGTGCTTCCTGTGAGAACTACTTATGACCCTAGCATACATCTTACAAAGAATAAAGGGCCTAGTGTCTCACAGACTGAGTATGCTAAGATCATAGAAAGTGTGATGTTTCTCATGAACTGTACTTGATCTGACATTACTTATGCTGTTAGTCGATTGAGTCATTGTACTCATAACTCTAGTAAAGAACATTGGGATGCATTATTTTGATTGCTTAAATACTTAAGAGGTGTAATGGACTGGTGTTTGCATTTTAATAAATTTTCAGCTGT
Organism: Carnegiea gigantea; assembly: GCA_029747015.1. NCBI lineage: Eukaryota > Viridiplantae > Streptophyta > Magnoliopsida > Caryophyllales > Cactaceae > Carnegiea > Carnegiea gigantea. Next base: position 69,852 of record JAKOGI010002966.1, on the reverse strand, counting down.
GTTAGAATGATTTTGTCATGTAAACTGGGTATTTGATAATGATGAGGTAAGTTCTACTTGTGGTTATGTTTTTACTTTAAGTAGAAGAGCTATCTCGTGGAAGTCTGTAAAACAGACCTGTATAGCTCGCTCCACCATGAAAGCTGAATTCATTGCTCTTGAGTTAGCAAGCCAAGAAGCAGAGTGGTTGAAAGGTCTACTAGCAGATATGTCATTGTGAGGGAGGTAGCTTACGACTATTTCCCTTCACTGTGATTCACAGGCGGCAATTGGAGTTGCAAACAACAGTGTGTATAACGGAAAGAAGAGACATATTCGCATCAGACATAGTGCGGTAAAACAGCTGCTAAAACATGGTGTCATTTTCTTGGAATACGTCAGATCCGAGAAAAACCTAGTGGATCCTTTGACTAAGGGATCATGTGTGTCGTTCTGGATACGTTGAGGGGCACGGGTCCTAAGACCATGTTTTGAGATAGTAGGGTGGATACCTTCTTGTAGTCAAACGAAGCCATATTATCCTTAACATGCACTACATTCTCATCTCTATGACATGCGGTAGTGCTTATGAGAGCTTGAGGTCCCATGCCCTTAATGGATCCATAGCCGACTAGGGTGGTGTTATTGAGACGCACTTGATGGATTCACAGCTTGATGCATGTGAGGTTGAGAAGCATTGTGCTCTCAATGATTCCATAGCCATGGTTATGGTGGTCCATGTTGAGATGGACCTGATGGAATTACCTATGTAACTGTAAAGGTATGGTCGCCTTCTATGAGAGGCTCAGGGTTATCTCTCTAGAGCACTTATGAGACCTAGGGTGTGCGCATCGCCCTAGAAGGCGCTCGTATGTTATCGCAGAATACGTAGTGTTAACAAGGGTTGACATGTGTTGTGGAGGTCTCAACCAGGGTCTGTCTAGTTTAAGATTCGTTCACTCGATAGACACAGTTGTTTCCCTACTTCATTACGTGTCAATTCAATCGAAAGACATTGATACTTAAGTATCTAACCTTTTTTTTCCCCTAAATCCTTTCCTCGCTAGTTTGTATGACATTAGAGGGAGATTGTTGGTAGTAATGGCATTAAGATAGCTCATTTTCCCCTCTATAATTGTCCCACATAGAAAGTTTGGTACTAGGTATGGGGTTTATATTTCCCCTCCATACTTGGCCTTGTTGAATAATTTGGGTCTAGTTGTCCTAGTGGAGTGGGGAAGGGTGACCACCACACACGCGTGCGCGTCACTCACCCGCCCGGTCCGGCATGGGCGCAGCATGGTGTGGCATGGGCTTGGGCTTGTGCTTTGGTCGGACCTACTAATCTTTTTGGAGAAATATTGTTTAATTTTTGTCCGTTGGCCTTCCCGATCAATGATTTTGTACTAATATTTCTCCACAGTTTACTCCATGTCACAACTATTTTTGGCAGCCCACAATTTACTTCAAGTCACAACTATTTTTAGTTGCTTCCTCTCTACTCCAACAACTCTTTGTCTCCTATAAATACAACATGCTTCAGCTGCAGAATACACACAACAAGTTCTCTCTTCTCTTCTCCCCTTCTACTGTTATGTTCTCTTTCTTTTATGGGCGAATTCTATACTGTATGTTCCAAATCTCTGGCCTCTAGTGCATGATTTCAGAGGCTCACTGTGTTAACCCCGTGAAGCAATCGGCTAATGTGATTTGCACCTCGGTCGAGCCGAAATCGCTTTCAAGAGAATGGTATACCATGGCATAGTGTTGACTCTCTCTCTCTCTGCCACTGATTTTCTCACAATATTTCCTACAGCCACTTCCCCTCATGTTTTTATTTTCTTCAATGCTATATATTATATCTATTTTATGAGTTTATGGAATTCATTTGGCTGTGGTGAATTTCTACTTCCTATCATCTCTTTTAAGATGCATAAGTTCATAAGGGCATGTTGTTTTAAATTAAGAAAGACTCATTATCAATAGTCAATATTATCTATTTCGGGGCGTAACCCCTTTTTTACACCCAAAAAAAATCAATATTCAATATTCTTCAGTATTTACTTATATTTTCTTATTATAATTTTCTAATATTAATATTTATTGGTACTAATCAACATCTATTAGTATTAAACAATATTTTATAAGTATTGATCAACACTGATAAATGATAAATTACTTATAATCAGTTGAAAAGAACATGCTTGTAGAATCGTGCTTGATTTAGGATCAAAGACAAAAAAAAAAAAAAAAAATCAGAGTTATAATATGTTTAGATTTAAATATTCTATATGCTAAATAATTATTTGATTATACTTTCAAAGTGCCATATAGTCAAATTGTAAGTATCGGCAAGGTATCACAATTCCCTGAAAATAAGAATTTAGGAACTGGGCTTGAAAAAGAAGTCGAACAGACCATGCCGAAATATGTACTCACCATATAATTATTTAAGAATAATTTTTTGTTAATCCAAACAACCTGTTGACAAAATTTTTTGGGAGGTTTGTGGGGTTCTGCACAGGTACAATTACTCATAATGAAAAAAATCACAAAAAACAAAAATCTTTTTCATTTTGAAAGAATAAAATTTTCTGGAAAGTTTTGATAGTGCATTAAAATTATTTACCAATTTACTATAGTCAAAGGCAATATTTAACGACATGAATTTTGACATTTAAAATTATATTTGTTACAACTCAATACACATTGTAAATGTTGGCGATAAATTATGACTGATCAATAAATTATCATTTTTGTTACCCCAACAAATTTTTTTTATTTATTCTAAAAATTTTCAACTTACATGACACATATTTTGTATTTCTCCAATGTTTTCTACTTTACTCATATGTTTTCAGGATATATAAATTCTTAACATATTTTGTCGATTACTGGACTTATGTGTTCTATTTGATTATTTACTGTTACAAGCATGATCACAGATATCTCATTTGATTTTAGGCCAATTAGCGGCATTTCCTATTATACTACGTCTAAATGCATTTTTGTACGATTGTTGAGAATGCAGGGTATTCGAGTATATAGCAACCGTGGTGTTTGGAAGGTTGTCCTTATGGATGCTGAGGTATTTCCATTTTCTCAAGTATCTTGCCTTCTCCATTTATTTAAATTTATTAGTAAAGTAGTTTCTTATGCATTGGCAGCGTAACGCAATTTTAGGCATCATCCTGGACAAAGAAATCGATAGGTTGATGGTTATTTTGAAAATTGGTCAAGTACATCGCATCTCTGGATTCTCAGTGGGTACTACCCCACGCCTAAGGATAAAGAAATAGCGGACAACAACCTGAAGTTGTTCTTCACTTGTAAGACTCAATTACTAGATTTGCTTGATGAGTACAATGCAATCCTATGCCACCATCTCCCACCATTTGTTCCTTGTCTTGATGTCTCTGGACATTTACAACCCAATGTGCAGACAATCGATAAATATAGTATACTATGATTTTGTGAAGTATTCAATCCCCCTATGTACATGTATTTTACTAAATTCGTTGTGCAGAGATAATTGGTTTAGTAGTTGCTGCTTCCGAATCTGAGATGATACATATGGCCGCCCCCAAACGAGATGTGCTTATTTGTGATATGCAGCATATGCTTCCAACTAATTATACCTTAGCCTTTTTGTTATGTTCTTCTTAATGTTTAAATGTTCAGTTTCGTAATACATACTATTAGTAGATTACTCTTTCTTTTGTATACTGAATGCATTGAAACTCATCTTATGGGAGATTTTGCTGAATTTAAGGGCGACTATCTTTCTTGTAATTTATCTTTCCAAAATGTACTAATTGCGTCTAGGTTATTTGTAAGAGGATACAAAGATGTGTATATCATTTATCATTTCCAACAATTAAACTTTGTATTCTATTTTCTCTTCCATTTTGCATGACCTTTGATTACCATATTAACATATATTACAATATATTGCATAAGAATCACACTCTCTACAACATACAGAAATAGATTATTGATTAATCCACCAATCGAATATACTGTAGAGTTTGAGGGATGGTATATTAAACCCCATATTGTTGTTCAGATTAATATGTGGTGACCAATATTTTTTTAAATTTTTTTAAATATTTAACTATGTTTAGTCATATTTTATGGATGTGTTAGGTGGCTGATGATGGACATGCTCAACGACGCTTGTAGTTAATACGTTGAAGAAGAATGCGAATCCCTAACTTAGAGAAGTTATTTGTTGCTAGGCGAATCATGCTTAATGAATACTCTCCATTGCATAATGTACCATTTACTTCACTGCATGCATTTATATTTCTTTTGCTATTTTCTATATAATTTGTTTTAACAACGACTAACCCAACCTGTCTATTGTGTTATAATATATGTGCAATTTCAAGTCACTTATTATTGCATCTTTGCATACGTCAAAAGTATTTTTCCAATAGTTTATGCATCTTGCACTGATCATTGTCATATGTGTTCCCATAATCATGTGTTTGACCTTAACATGCTGTATTGTACATGTCTACATCCACAACATTGCACTTCTCAAAGGTGTACATTATTTGGCATTGCTTTAGTACCATTTACCCTATTAAATTTTTAAGATGTGCTCAGTTACATAATAAATTGTTAACATTATTCTTTTCTTCCACCTTTTATATTTTTCTTCAAAGTTGATATAAGAGATAGTTCGGGCACTTGAACTTTAACCGTTCCACATACTAATAACAATGTCTTAAATGGATATGCAGCAATGGTAATCTTATTATTGTAGTTTTTCTACCTAGTGTTTAATACCTAGGTACTTAAGTAGATTAATACACCTAAATTACAATATGTCAGCCGCAAGCCGAGCTTACATTATATGCCATATTGAACGATCACCTAGAGAAGCCATAGGTGTTTGTTGTGGAGCTTTCTTGATTAGGTGAAATCAGACCCTCTAGCAAGATCATTACATCATTTGACTGGGAGGAAGAAGTTTCTTTTTTGAGGCACCGCGATGATAGTTATTTTTCTAGGTAATACAAATATAAGCATGTACATTGCATTTTACATGTGCATTTATATGTTTCAAATTTAATTATGACTATTTTTTGTTCTTAATACAGCCAGAAGAAGAATCGATGTAGCGGACCACTTGCTCAACTCTCATGCCATCTGCCTTATTATTTTTATTACTATTTACACTTAAAGATGTGCTTTATTCAGTTAAACATTTTGTATTCTTGGGGGGTTTCTTTTTTTGTTATGCACTATGTAATTATTTTCTATAAATCTTATCATCTCATCATATTTTTACTACTGACCCATTTTTGGGTTGGATTGAAATCCTCATGGTTTGTTATATCAACGTATTTATGTCAACCTAACAATTATTCAATGATACTTTTGAAGTACCATTTGCTCATTTAAACACTTACTTCTGGGACAACGCGTGGGACTTAGCTAGAGAATATTTTTATTTTTAGTCAAGCTTAATTAGAAAATTAATTGGAGTCATTTCTCCCTTCCTCGAGGAAGGGGTTATAGTTATTTTTATAAAGATCGTGTTTTAAGATACTAACCCTTCTCTAACTCAGGTAGAAGGGTTGCGATATTGTTATCTTCATTGATGTCATTTAACATAACATATTGTGCAGTCTATGGATCAAAAGTTTCAGTAATTATGCTTGATTTATCTTAATATTATATAGATCAAATAATTATAGGATGCTATTTGAGAACATATCTATAACAAAAGCAAAAGAATGGGATCCTCCGTACCCTTCATACAATTAATGCAGTAATTACGTATTTAAATTTTAATAATAATAATAATAATAATAATAATAATAATAATAATAATAATAATAATAATAATAATAGATAATTATAGGATGCTATTTGAGAACATATCTAATTTATCATTTTAGATTATTGCTTTTTATGTTTAAATCTTTGTTATAATAAACAATTATTCAATGTTATTCATTAATCACATATATTTATTTTAATAATTGATTCCGGGGTAACGCGTGGGTCTTTACTAGAATCATTTAAATATATAATGGTATATATCATAATTCAAAGTTTAATTGTTTATGTATTGATCATTAATATTCTTAAATCTTATGTTGCACCTCTAAAAAAAATTGATGTTACCCACCAAACCTTTTATTATTAATTTTTACATAGTCACCGCCAGTACTTTAAATACATTGAAATGTGAGTTACACAAATTGATTTCATTACTAATTACTTATTTTTCATGTAGATTAATAATAATTGTCTTGCTGCAAGGTGAATTAGTTATCATTGGAAGACTCCAAATGTCTGCTTTCTACACACACATACAAAAAAAAGCCCCCTCAGAAGTTCCAACTATATAACAAATTATGAAGCAAAAACTAATAATTGGATAGTGGATGTCCAAAACTGTAACGTTTTGATCATGAATTTTTTGGGATAGTAAATGGACTAATTTTGGGATATATTTTAGGCGGAATTAATCAGCTTTACAATCCTTCTCCTTCCCTCGAAATTAGCAAATTCTCACAACTGGAGTGTTTAAGAAAGCTTCCAAGAAGATGCAAGTGATGGGAATTTCCAACTCACCAAAAATATATATCACATGATTTTCTTTTCCTTTTTAATTTTTATTTTATTGCGTAACATTGTTATGAATCCCATCGGATGATAACAGTGCTCTAGTCTCATTGGTTGAATTGGAATAGTGCTCTAACCTCATTGGATGATGAAATACCTAAAGTAAAGGAAGTTTGGCGCCTAGGAATTTGAGATTGCTAATTTTTTGATACCCCACATTGCATCGGCCTTGGCTGCCACCGCGGACTCGAAATTATTGTCATTGTTTTGTTAAGTTCTAGCACTTAGAGATGCATATAGAGGTAGTAAGAACTTGATGGGAGGTAACATAAAAGGAAGACTCATCTTGATGTAAGAGTCGAGGCTCACACATGATAAGTTTCTGTCTCAGTTCACTATCAAAGTTAGGTTCCCCCAAAATAAGTAGTGGCAGTAATAAAAATCTCATATTGATCATCTAACTCATCAGTAGTATGTTGAAATAACTCTTCTTCAGTATTTGGAGAATTTATGATGATTAAAGAGTCAATGATATTTTAATCTCCCTGCAAAAAGACTCCATAGAATGGGAAGCTTGCCCTTTAAGTTTGTGAGCATTTGTCTCAACTCAAGGGTTTTAGCCATGCTGCAGTAAGAAAACATTTCTGTAATTGTTCTCATATTTGAAAGAAATGAACCAAGTCATATGTACCTTAACCAGCATGTCACCATATAGTGTAGTAAACAGAAGGAACTGAAGCACTTAATCGGCGGAGAGCCACTGAAAAAGCATAGTATTGAGAACCTGAAGGTTAGTCACATTACAAATAGTGGCCGAAGGTGCTGGAAGCTATCCATAAACCAAGGTACACAAATTATATGTGTAGGAAGAATTAGGACTAACCTGAATGCGGAAGCGTACTGTCGGTAATAGTCTACGCGTATAAAGAATACCAATCACGCTAATAACAATACCAAGCAGCTACTAGAGTCGCTTTAGGGTTTCACGTCCTAAACCCGAGAACTCGATAGATAGTAGTTCGGCCATGAGAGAGAAGTAGGAGAATGTGGGAGATCTAATATTCACGTCATAGCATCTGCCAAGGCTAACTCCCTTAAACCCCTTTATATAGGTTAGAGGGTAGCACGGGTTGTCGCCCTAGGCGACTTAAGTGGCCGTCGGGCCTAATTTCATTAGGCCCATCCAACAGCTCCCACTCGGACACTTAAGCCGTAAAACACATATTCTCCACGTATCACAACTCCTCACGCTCCATACCAGGAATAGGACGTGCAACCAAAAATAATAAGTAGTGTTATATTAAGTTACCATCCAACTAATATAATACTTTCACGAAATACGATACTCTAAAAATATCCCAAGACATCACCAGTGGCATCTCTAATCCCTTATGTCTGATATATCATATGATTATGTTCTCAACATAATCGCCCGGGCTGATATGGTGATGGTGGATAGATTTTTCCTTAAACACTCATGAAATCTCATCTTAGCTTAATTGCTTTCCTAACGTGTTCTCGCAGAACCGTATACATCGTGGTTCTTGAGAATCACTTTAAAGTAGCATCATTAAGCTTCGACTTAATATCATACCTTTAAGTCAAAGGGTTATCGTCCATAGGGTCACACAGTGACAAGTGATAGGGAATTCAATTGTCACCCCATATATGGGTCGTCTTATAAGCACACACAGTATGAGATGTGTGTCACGGCATAGCTCCCACTTAACTGGGTTCGTCACTCTTTATGCCATGCGAATCGTCAGTCTAGATTTTCACCCAAAAATCTAACCTGAGCCACTAGATCAACATACTGAATGTTGGTCTTGACACTCAAGATTCGGCTTTTAAAGCTTCAATATGAAAACTTATTTCATACTCGACTCCCTCGAGTCTCATCTTAATTTTACTAAGGCGACTATATTCATTCCACTCACACACTTCCAGTGTGAGTAATCAATATTGCACACCTAGTGCTAATATGATTCAGGTTTATCCCACCGATAACTCAAGCGTCAGGGTGATTGTCTGTGTGATTAGGCCAATCAGAAGCCTGTGACATTTCAATATGCCTGACGTACAACAATGAGCATCTCGCCTATAAAAGAAATATGTCCATCACGTAACAGAACATGTCTAGATACCAAACCTTATGAAATCCAAGACTCAACCACTGAGTTTTGGACACATCACTGGGAATGGGTTTAGTTAAGAGAACATAATCACCTTGTTAGTGTATATATATATATATATATATATATATATATATATATATATATATATATATATATATATACACCCAATAGCAATGCTTTTTGTCTCTATGGTACAAGATACACAATCTACCTCCATAGCTGACATTGTTGTGCAGCTGTGCTTCTGTGCTGCACCATGACATGGCTCTCCCACTCAGGGTGAAGACATGTCCTGAGTTTAACTTAGACTCATCCGAGTTACCACCCCAATCAAAATTTGAGCATCCTCTCAACTTGAGGCCTGCCCCTTGATAGCAAAATGCTGAGTTATCAATACCACGAAGGTAGCATTTGATTCTCCTGATGACTTGTCAATCAGGAAGTCTTGAGTTACTTTGATAACGACTTATCAAATTATCTGCAAAGCAATATCAGGTTATGTACATAACATGGCTTTTATTAAGCTTACTATGATACTAGGGTTAAGGACATTGTTCATTATCTCTATTTTGTCATCTATTTTAGAGCATTGGGTAAGACTTAAGGTTGAACCCTTCTCAACTGGAGTATCTATAGGTTAGGAATTATAAACCCAAAATCGTTCCAAGACACTTTGATACATGCTTCTTGGGACGGCTTTGGATTATTTTCACTCCTAGGACATACCTAGTTTCACCCGTGTCCTTCGTCTCAAAGACATGGAATGACTACCTTTTAGTAATTTTAATTATCTCCAAGTTGTTCCTAGTCAACAGTATATCATTAACATGAGGAAAGTAATCCCATGTTGATCTTTCGACATATACAATGGTCTTCTGAAACCATTTAAGCCAAAATGGCTTTATGAAATCTAGAGTACCGATAACTGGAAGATTACTTAAGATCACATATGGACCTTTTAAGATGACACAAATTGTCCTCTTATCCCTTTGATACAAAATCAATGGGTTAGTCCATAGAAATCTCTTTCTCAAGATCACCATTGAGAAAAACAATCTTTACTCCATTTCGAATAACTCAAAGTCCGAATGAGAAATCAGGGCTAGGAGTATCCGGGCCTGAACTTATCAATTGAACTATCCATCCGATATTTTATCTTGAAGACTTATATCGAAGTGGAGTTTCAACGAGTTCTTAAACCTTGTCAGTGAGTCTATCTCATCCCTTATGACATCCAGTCACTTTTTGTGATTTAGTGAGCCAATCGCCTCTTGATAAAAGGTAGATCCCTAATCTCTCGATAAAGTACATAAGAATATTTCTTTTCCAATTTGAAAAAAAGGTCGAGGAATTCTTCCACGCTTAGTCTTTGGGATCCTGGGACCTTCATTATTTGTCTGCCTAGGTAAGAAATCCCTTTCCCTTTCTCTAAGAGGTATGGGACCAGGAGTTTCTTCCCCTTTTTCTAAGAGGTATGGAACCCTGATTAAGAAGAGAAGATTACTCCCACTATCTATTGGAGGTGGGATCCTGAATATGAGGACTATCTGCATGTTCAGGAATAACTCTCCTCAACAATTGGAGATTGAGGACGAATCTCATTCTTTCAGACAAACCTTCACCATTCTTACCAAGTAAGGAACGTGTACCATCCTCGGTGAGTTAGTGAGCACTCAAATCCTCCCCCTCACCGAGAGGTGGTTGAAGGTCTTATTGTAACGTATACAAATTTAGGCCCTTTTCAATTGCACCAATGCTAAGAAACTTATCCTTAAGAAAATCAACATTGCAGGATGTTATTTCACGAAGAAAATATTTATGATCTCAATTGGTTCGAAGAGTTTTAATATTTGGTACCAATTGAGTCCTACTATCGTTATAAAGTATATGAACACATCGAGTACTTAATAACGGTGGGATAGTAGGTACATATACCTATATCATGAATATATGTAGCTCCATGATATGCTTTCATATTCATGGACCTGCAGATGTCTAAAGTGAACGAACGCTAAGGGATTTGATGGACTTGAAATCTTACAAAAAAGATTTCCTATTACTTTACTAGCTCGGCATAACGCACATTTTGCACCTTAAGCCTAGTGAGTTGGTCTTAAAAGGCCATCTTTAGCTAGTTAATTCTATCTTGACCCTTATGGTCAAAACGAGCGCGTCTAAAACAGATTCAAAAATGAGACAAGGATGGAAGATGTTCTATTTCGTCCATTGAAAACACTTTTTAATGTGACATGGCCAAACAAATCACCATGCCATATGATGTCTAAGACATCTAGATGAAAATTAAAGAAAACTAATCTTAGAGACAGAAGACATAAGGAAATATCGCACCTCAGGTGCATAGAGAGCATCGGGAAGAGACAACGTAGTCCCTTCAAGGAGCCTCGAATGATTTGTCCTTAATTTAAGGACATCTTTTCTATTGTCGTTACCCACAATGACAATTTGTGAATCCATTGTGTTGTGGTGAAAGTTCACAAGAATTAACTCGTTCCTGAACTATGTTCTTGGTTGCTCCCGTATCTGCGATCCACTAAGGATCCCAGTTAGCAACAAATGTTTGGGAGCGCACACATTATCCAGGAGTGGCTGTGGAAGGAGGTACCTTAATCGACTTAGGACAATCCTAAGCATAAGATTCCTAATTTTCACAGTCATAGCACTCACACGTGCTATATGCTTCTTTTTATTTCCTTAGCCTTTTTTCCTTTCGCAATACCAATCTTAGGTCTGGAACCTTTTGAGGGAATGGATCCGGACGAACCTGATGCTAAGCTAATCTCACGTGTACTCATTAGTGGGATGACTTTTAATTCCCCCACTAGATCGACATTGATGCAATACGACAAAGTATAACATCTTGATCGATCTATTCTCGAACAACTTTCGGTAATTTTTTTTTAAAGTTTTCTAGATACTGTTCACTAACAGTACCATCTTTGCCATTCTATAAGACATAGAACCTAATAAGTATCCTAACATTTCACGTTCATTCAGAAGAAACTGAATCCTCTGACATTATGTATCATGGTCAGTGCTATCAAGTTCTTTTATTGGTAAACAAATTACCAACCTTATTGCCATATCTAAAAGGTATATATTTTTTAAAGTGGACATTAGACATATTTTCAAATAAATAAATTATCAAAAACTTCATTATCCATGTCGTATGATCGAAAATTTCGCTAAGCTCATAATCATCTCATACAAGCATGAATTAGAAGTTTTTATAACTTATTTATCACAATTTTCTATAAAACAAAATTTATGGAGAACATTATGGTTAAACAAATTAACATTTCATATATATCACTAAGATATCCAACTTAATATAAATCAAATTTACATGAAGTTATCTCATTATATATAACTACTAATATGTCATTTAGAACTCTATCAATGACAAACCAAACATAAAATTCAAATTATTATATAAAACACATTTATATAATAAAATGAATCTATATTGCGAAACATATTTTAATAATAACATGTTACAAAAGGATTTCATAAAATGCCCAAATAGCATTATATAAAACGCATTTATATAATTATATATAATATGAAACTTATTCAAATGTTATTCGCAATTTATAAAACACATTTATAATGTTACTAATTTGAATTTTATGAAACTAATTCATAAAATAGCGCTAAATTACATAATTAGTAGGTAATATGAAACGAATCCATATTCATCAATTTGGGTAAGGAAAAAGTGCTAAATTAGCAAATTCGCTACAACTCACGTAGTTCGTATATATAAAACACATTTATACAATACTACTAATTGGTGATTAACATGAAACATATCCATGTTGAATGCAACATAATTTGTAATATAAAATATATCCAAATATTAATCGCAATTAATTATATATAGAACAGATTCATATAACATTAAAGTTTGGATGAAACGAATTCATAGTAAGACTCGCAAATTATATAAAACATATTCATATAATATTGCAAACTTAAAATTTATGCAAAAAATTCATAAATAGATCAAATACCTTACATATTCAAATAATAATATGAGATAACTAGAAGAGTGACAGAACAATGAACTGATTCATAATTGCTCATATTTTGTATAAAAATATTGAATCATGAAAACACATTCATGTAACGAGATATTATATAAAGCGTATTTATATAATATAACCTTTGAAACATATTCATTTATCGACCAAGTGGGATCTTCATATCACGATATTTATTGAACTCGAGTAAAACAAATTTACGTCATACATACTAATTTTATATATGAAACAAATTTATATAATTTTAACCCTCATGATCGTTAACAAGTCATTCAGCACGAAAATTTCAAGTTGACACATATGCAAAACGAATTTATATACAACATTGAACATATTAGTGTTTTAAGATGAAACCATGCATTTAGAATTAAAACTAATTCGAACCTTAATTCAACGAATGAATTAATTGCATGAAACTTTATCAACGTGAATATCATTATAATTCAATTAAAATCATACTATGACTAATGATAATAATTAAACAATAATGGCTGAAAAATAATTCGGCCCAAAATAGTCGAAAATAGTTTGACCCATATCATTGAAATGTGGCAAGAAGCAAATCGGCCCAAAAAGAAAAATGGTCCAAAAACAAAACTTGGGCCAAAAACCAGCCCACTAAACCGGGCATCCCCTTTCCCTTTTATTTGATGGTTTAGCCCAAAAGAGAAAGGTGTTTTAAGGGTCTAAGACCGAGCCCTCTCTCTCTCCTCTCTGCTTCCCGAGTCCTCTCTCTTTCCTCGGTCTGCTTCCCCAAGCTCTCCTCCCTGACTCTCTTCTCCTCTCGACCCTTCTCGACTCCTCGCCATGCTTATGGAGCACCGACTCCATCGTTCCTTCGCCATGGAAGGCTCTCTGCCTTTCGAATTTCTCTCTCTTCCTCACGCCCCATGTCGCCACCCCACGAGCGTAGCGTTTAGCTGAGGAACCCATATGAGGAAAACTCCCCACCCGCCGTCGAAAGCCAAGGATAAGCCCACCAGCGTGTAGATCGGCCGCAACTAAGCCGGAAAACACTAGTCGAGCATCAAACGCGCCTCTCACGCGGTGGCACGAGACCCACACGCGCCGCCAATTCTGGTGGATTTCGCGGATCCTTTGCCGGATTTGAGTAGATCGACGGGCAAGGGTGCGGCTGGAGGAAGAAGAATGGCCATTTAAGCATTCGTCGGCGGCGCGTGCGCCACACGCGCCACCCTTCCTTGATGGTTTCTTATGGGTGAGGTTCAGACCACTTTCCGTTTTCTACATTTTCTTCCCCCTCCCCTTCCCCCTTTTTTTAATTTTTTTTTTTTTGGGTTCTGTGATGGTTTTGATCTAAGGCCACAGAAGCCTCGTCAAGGCCACAGCCGCCACAATCGCAACCACATAGGTGCGAGTGGTTAGGAGCTAGGGTTTCGTAGAATTTCGGACAGAGGGAGATCAGCGTTAGGGTCTTGGGTCTTAAAGGTCTTACCCCTTTCCTCAAGAAGTCTCGTTTGTTGACTTGGTGGCCTTTGCCGATGGCCACAAAGGCCTTGCCTTAGTTACGACGACCGTAAACAAAAAACGGCGGCGAGGGGGGTGCCGGGTCTGAATGCGTTCGTAGTGGGCAAAGGGTAATTAGGGTTAGTTTTCGGTTTTCAACCTAATTACGGTAAATAAATTACACTACTGGCAGCTCGAACGAACATGCTTGTATTGAATGGTAGTATAGTACTCAATAACAACTAATCGGGTCTGTCATTCAAATTTAGACTAAAACATGCTTGTATTAAGCGAACTACTCAGAAAAATTCAGTCTTTAATCATGGAAGCATGCTTGACAGAATCACTATCATGTGTATTTAACCTGGGCAGATCTGCAAGAATCAACATAGATGTATTTTGACACACAGTCGCACAAATCAATTAGTGCACACATAGTCGCACAGATCACAACTGGGGTTTATTTTATCAATCTGGGCGTACAGGTTTCAAAAACAGAAACACTCAACAAGTATTCAACTAAAGATACAATCTTTCAGTTGATTATGGGCACCATAATTATGAAAATTAAGTAATTAATCGAATAAATAAGCATGCTTTTTAATAACTCAGGTTTGACAGTTTATTGGCCTATCAATCGGGACTAATCCGAACGGTTTAGGCTCCGATACCACTGTAGGAAGAATTAGGACTAACCTGAATGCGGAAGCATACTGTCGGTAATAGTCAACGCGTATAAAGAATACCAATCACGCTAATAACAATACCAAGCGGCTACTAGAGTCGCTTTAGGGTTTCACGTCCTAAGCCCGAGAACTCAATAGATGGTGGTTCGGCCATGAAAGAGAAGTAGGAGAATATGAGAGATCTAATATTCGCGTCATAGCGTCTGCCAAGGCTAACCCCCTTAAACCCCTTTCTATAGGTTAGGGGGTAGCAAAGGTTGTCGCCCTAGGCGACTTAAGTGGCCATCGGGCCTAATCTCATTAGGCCCGTCCAACAGTATGAAATCAGGAAAGCAGTGAATTGCGTGCACCAATCCAAGTAATCATTAATGTTTAGAAGCGGTAGAGTGATGACGTTGGTAACATTGATATTATTAGGAAGAATCGAGATTGGCAAAGCTGTAGTAAGAGGGATCGATCACATGGAGGAGCTATTGAGATGACAGTTCTAAAGTTTTGCAAGAATTTGATCAAGAGGGACGTGAGGTTGACATCTAGTACAATCAAGCTCATAAGTGGAGAATGATGTGGATGAACCCAAATGAAACATTAGAGGAATAATTTGCTGCAATGGAGTTACACTTCAGACAGATTTGAGAATAGAGAAGTATGGAAGAAGCCTAAAAAATGATCGGAAAATTAGCAAGACAATGCAATGATGACTAAAGACGTCAGAAAACTATCTAGAAAATCAGGTAATGGAGCAATTATCCAAAGGGTTGGGTTTGGGTTTCGTGGAACCCTTTGTGTCTCAGCAGAAGGTTGCCACCACTAGGAGTTTGATGGTGTCGTAGTCTCGACGGAATCCATAGAAGTCTCAATACCAAACCATCGGGATTTGGGGTTGTGACATCATTCATCTCGGCGAGTCTAGCGGAGCAGGAGTGTAGGGTTTGCGGTGAGTGACCGGTGACATGGGAAAGAAGCAACACCTACGGCTAGGGTTTAGGGTCAAATGGCAGATGCACGCACTCTAATATCTTCTTTTATTAGAGTTTAATTTATGTTTGATACCATGAGGAAAAAAATATGGATGAACAATTGGTTGATCTCTAGTACTAGGGAGCCTGGGTCTGTATGAGTAATATTTACAATTGGGGCTTACAGAACTTATTTACTTATTTTTGTCCATATAATACTCTACTAAGAAGTAAAAAGGACCATGGTAGACAAGACAGCTAGCATGGTTGGACAACTGAGAATCCTGCCTTCACAATATTTTTAAAACAATGGTATGTAGGTGAAACAATGTTACTAATTAAAAAGCAATTTAACATGCTTCAACCCATGTTACCTGTAAATCTTTTCTCTGTTCTTTGTTTATCTCTAATTCTATTACTTAGTCGCATATATGTGGATGTCTTTTTTTTTTTTTTCCATTTTTAATGTTGTATTAGTTAAATTGATATAAAATGAGTTATTTGATTTTATGCGTAGAATTTCTCCACTCATTATGAGGTAATTTTGATAAAAACTGCTAAGAAAAAAAGGGAAGAAATAGAGTAAGATCATTTAGTAGATGACTTACATGTATAGATATACTGAGAGAAACTTCTGGTTATAAGATTTAAATAATTTCTTACATCATAGGAAATATGACTCTAGTGTACTCAATTTCTTGTCATAAACCAACGCTGATAGGCACATAGTTCCGGACTTTCTGTATTAGCGTGCATCTTCATGTGTAACAATTGAAGGCATACGTAAGAAAGCATATAGGTAAGTAGATCTAGTTAATCGATTAATCAACCCAATATAGCAAGTTCAACTAATAATTCCACCCATTGCTTTTATTAATCGTCCCATTTAATCTGATTAGAATGTTTTAAGAGTGATCAAATTTTTTATCGAGAGATTTAAAAAATAGAAAATTTTAAAAAGTGCTAATAAAATTACTAAATTTTAATATTAAGTGTAAATAGTCATTCAACTTTTGTAATATTTCAACCTTACTGAATTGCACAAATTCTTAATTATCTTTCTTTTTTAAAAGTGAGCACAAATTCTAATTTTTTGAAAGACCCAAAACAAAGGAGGGGAATTTTTTAAAAAGATCATATTAAAATATTTAAAATAATTTAGGGTCACTTTAAAAGTGAAAGAGTAAATTATTCAATGGGTAATGGTAGAACCCACAAACAAAAAAGAAAGCCAAAAAAGAACCAGCCTCTCTATAGACATGACAAAAGATGAAGGCATAATGCTCTATCTAGGGATAAGTCATTAATCACACCAAAGAATACTCCAGTATCTCAATTAACTGATTTACAAAATTAAGAATAGTGTGGCCTCAGGCCATTTAAGATTTCAATGTTCTTTTTCCTTCCATTTTGTTGCCGGTAACATTATGCATTGAACATTGGGAAAAAGTTTGGAAAATCATTCAACTTTATTCAAAAGTTTTAAAAGATTTCCAAACTTTAAAACTAATTTAGAAAATCACTAGACTTTAATTTTAGTTCTAATGGCATCCCAACTTTATGGAATACACCTTACTAGTTGAAGAAGCTCATAATTATCTTTCTTTTTTGAAAAATGAAAATAAATCCTAGTTTTAAAAAGATTAAAAGAAGTAGGAAAATTTTGTTTTGATGTAATAAATAAATGATTAGAGGAAAACAAAGTGAATGTTTGACGTATAATCATAGCAGCCACAAAAATGAAGGTAAAAGAGCATCCTAAATGCCTATGGCCCTATTATCATCATGTTGAAGAGTTTCTTTATTGCTAAGGTGTATAAGACTAGAGTTGGACAAAGCTGGTCCGAAAAGATTATCAATCTGAAACCGACTCAAAGTTAAGCGAGTTTGGGTATAAATTTTTAACCTATTTATATTAAATGGGTTAACACATTCAACCCGTTTAATTAAATGGGTTAACATGTTCAACCCATTAATTAAATGGGTTAGATTCAGGTCGAAATTTTCAACATAAAAAAGTACATATTTAACCCATTTAATTAAATAGGTTAAATAAGTCAACTCATTTTTCCATTTGTCATTTATCCTTTAACTTTTTATTAGATAGTTAAGACTACAAAAAATTTTTAAATGTGAATTATGATAAATCCAAGGAGTTCTACAGAAATGGGTAATTAGGCGACTAAACTCAACATATTTATTTTAAACGAGTTAAAAGGGTCAACTCGTTTAAAAATTAAATTGGTACAGGTCAAAATTTTTTAACCCGTTTAATAAATAGCTTATGTTTAGATTGAGAAATTCTCAACCCGGTTAAGCTCGACACGAATCCGACTCGACCCTATACATTACAATCAAAGTTTCGCGATTATTTACGCTGAAAACGAAAGTTCGGTGATTTTATCCCTTTCTGAAATTTAATAATTTTTTAAAAATTTAGGGATATGCTCTCCTAAGTTTTTAAACTTTTGTTTTGGCTGTTGGGTAATAGAGTTTTTTAAACTTTTTGCCTTGAACATTTTCCTCTTTTAGCTATAAGCTAACATGTTCCAGGTATTATGTTAATTATCTCCTCAAGATTTGCCCCCCTACTTTATTTTTTATTTTTTATGCCTTTCAAAAAATTAAGAATTGTTTAACATAGAAAAGAAAGGGAAGACAATAGGAGTTTCTTTTGTTAGCAAATCGTAAGATACAAACAAATTTCAGTGCCTACTTACATTTAATATTGAAGTTTAGTGATTTCTTAAATTCTTTTTAAAACTTGATGACTTTTTAGAATCTGGAAAGAAAATTTGGTGACTTTTCAAAAAAATTCCATTTTAAGTTATAATTAAATGAATTAATTTGAGATTTTTTTTGATGCAAAGAACTATATAAAGGTTGATGCAAGTGATTCAAATGTCCAATATCCCCAATTTAAGTTTAGTAATTTATTAGAATCTATATAACTATATATAAAATTGTGTAATTTCATAAGTTTGTGCCAAGTGTCATAGCATTATTTATAGGATATTAACTATTATTTTAATTAGTTTTACTTCTTTTATCAGGCATACATTTTTTTTTATTATATAGTTCACAAGACCTTCCATCTTCTCTTTAATCAATTACTTAGAAATGTCATTAATAAACTCTTACTTGCAAAAATCATATGTGTGTAAATTAAAAAATAATAGATACAAAGATTCTTTAACTGATAAAATAAATTTGAACAATGAAAAAAAATTTTTGATTAAATATTCATAATTTTAAGCATTGACATATTATTTTCTCAATTCTTACATCGCAAGGTGAATAGTTCTATTTTTAGTAGAAAATTCAGTGATTTTTTTACTTTCTCCCTAGAATCCACATCAATACTAAATAAGCCCCCCAAATTTCATAGTCGGTAATCCCATATCATCATAGAAGAAACTTTCTATCTTTCGGGAAAATTACTTGAAAGTGTTGCTTCAGTTTTAATATTACTCAGAGGTTCACTTTTACTTGAAGGTGTTGCTTTAAGTAGACAAAGGCGTCCAGCTCTTTTGTGCTGGCAATGTCTCTGTCCTTGTTATTTTCCTATTGTACCCTTATGGTGAGAGAAAGAGCAAGTAGGGCTAATAAGGAATTGCGGTCACTGTACGGATGCCCAACTACAACTCTGTCTCTCTCATGCTTTGTCTCTATCAACCTCTCTTTCTCTGTCAATAACTCCGTGTACCAGAGTTAGTAATAGTGGACTGAGTTGGTAGCTTGCACATTTGGCCAAGTTGATGAGGAAGTGGCTGAAGGGAAGGGTGTGTGTGATGTCATCGCAGGAAATCAGTGTGGACCGAGAAACAGCAACGAAGAGGTAAGTATTTTCCAGTTAAAGTAAGTTGCATATTCAATTGAAGATGGGATTATCAGATTCAGTAACTGAGTGTGTAGATTGGTATGTCCTTGGCATGTGATTGCCCAATTTCAGTGAGTGAGGAAGAGTGTTCACTGTTGTG
>JAKOGI010002966.1:0-45000 GCA_029747015.1 Carnegiea gigantea | reverse complement strand
TACTTACATTATGTGACATTTCATTACATTAACTGACTACAACTCAGTAAGAACACATATAATGCTCCAACCCCTCTAACTTCACCCACTACAGTGAACACTCTTCCTCACTCATTGAAATTGACTACCTACATGCCAAGCACATACAAATCTACACACTCAGTTACTGACACTGTCAATCCTTACCTTCAATTCAATTGACAACTTATTTGAACTGGAAAATACTTACCTCTTCTTTGCTGCTTCTTGGTCCACGATTTTTTCCCTCCAAATGCATCAGACTAACCCTTCCCTTCTCTCACCTCCTCACCAGCTTGGGTAGGTGTCCACGCCATAAACTCAGCCACCAATTACTAACTTTGCTGCACTGAGAGGTTGATAGAGAAAGAGAGGTGGACAGAGAAAGAAATTGAGAGAGAGAGAGAAAGCTCTCAAGTTGGGTATGTTTCGCATGTGAGCACAGCCCTCACTAGTTCCACTTGGTCTTCCTCTCACCATAAGGGCACAGCAGGAAAACAACAATGACAAAGACGTTGCCAGCACAAAAGAGCCTGACGCCTTTGTCTACTTAAAATAACACTTTTAAGTTAAACTAACACCTTTCAGTAATATTAAAATTAAAGCAACACTCTGTAGCAATTTTTTCTCTTTCTAAAAAGTGGTGGACAAAGTGTAGGGGACTCTTTGGTGGCCCACCATGGCATGAGATGACTCAACGAAAGACTTGCATTGATAAATGATGCTAGTTTGATACCGAATCTTTTGGTTATCAGCGGGCGAACACGTTACACGTAGCTTTAAAACCACCAATGTGTTTCTTCACAGCACTGCTCATTGTTTTAACGTACGATTCTCGGTTTGGGTCACTCTCTACAGTCTCAGCAGTTTCGTCCACTCACAAGGAGGCCTTTTAAAGAGCACAAGCATTGGTGAGTTTGTTTTTTAGCTCCCTAGTGGGGTTTTGTTTTCGTCATATTAGCTGTTGAATCAATTTTTTGATTCACAAGTCTTCCTCTATCTAATACAAGGCTTATTATTTCGATTCATAAAATAAAATAATATCTATAAACCTCACACCCCAAGATATTTAATTACTTTAGTTTTTATGTTTTGCTTTATTATTTTTATGAAAAATAATGTGCACATAATAATTTGATAACACAAGTAATTACAACTTATTTTTTTTCCCAAAAAAAACAATACAAGAGGTTGACTTTTAAAAAAATTTCATGCATAGTTGAGTAAAAAATTACAAGAATTTGATAAAAAAATTAAAAAAATAATACATTGATTAACATTTGAATTTAAAAAATAACATACATGCTACATATGAAAAAAGAAAAGTTATTGTAGTTCGGTTAAAAAAATACATTGATTATGACATTCAACTAATAATAAAAACAATACAATTTTTTAACATTTTTTAAAAAATACAATATGAGGAACATTTAACTATCATCTTTGTCACTACCTCGAATTATTCTTCCATATTTCTTCAATCAAGTATGTTTGGAGACGTACATGCGTGTCGGGGTCGTGAACTTCTTTTGATATTTGAAAGTACATCTCATAGCATGGATGGTGCTCGTGGTTAACAATCGGCTCCGAGGTGATACCTTCCATAACATCATAATCAAGTGCAAGCTCATAGTTATCTTAGTTGTCCTGAATAATTATGTTATGGAGTATCACACATGCTCTCGTTATAACACCGATGGCTTTTTCCTCAATAAGAAGAGCGGGTCACGTACAATAGAAAATCAAGCTTGTAACATATCAAAGGCTCGCTCAACGTCCTTCTTAACCAACTCTTAACGTTCAGCGAAGAGTTTTGCCTTTGGACCTTGCAAAAATGGGATAATTTTAACGTATATCGCCCATTTTGGATAAGTTCCTTTCGAAAGAAAATATCAAGTCATGGTCGTTGACGACATACTCACATTTAGGAACTCAATCTTCAAATAGCTCTTGAAAAACTAGTGAGTAGCCAAGGATGTTTATGTCATTGAGATCTCTAGACAAACCAATGAGTGTATATTATATCCAAAGGTCATATGATGCAATGGCTTCAAGGATGAGATGTGACATCTTATAAAGTTTCTTTTGAAATGATGTCTTCTAAGCCGTTGGACAATCCTTACACTCTCAGTGCAAGCAATTGATGCTTCCCAACATACATGAAAAATCAGAGGCTTCAGCAACTTGCAATAGGTGATCAACATCGGTTTGATTTGGTTTTTTCAAGTACTCTTTTCCAAATACCTCAATAATGCCTAAGGCAAACTTTTTCATGCATTTTAGTGCGGTGCTTGCACCAATCTTTGAGTACTTATCCAAGCAATCGGCTGCTATATCATAGGCAAGCATTCACATGGCCGCAGTACACTTAGTTGATGACGTAAATCTATGCTTTCCAGTCACATCGTATCTCAACTGAAAATACTCAGAATGATTACAAAGCAGCTCCATAATGTGGAGAAATAAATGCATTCGCATTCTAAATCAATAATGAAAATGATATTCGTTGTAGATTGAATCTTCTGCAAAATAATCTTTGTATAAGCGATCATGGGCCTATTCTCAATCTCTCTTAATACATCTTTGCTTTACTCAAGGCTTGGATACCAAAGGTGTTAGCACTTTTGCTGCTTGCCTAAGTTGCAGAAGGAACATCATATGTTGTTGCGCTTATTGTTAATGATGGAGTACATTTTGCACAACGAGCAAAATGATATATCATTTGAATCATTGATTATGAAACTCAAACCACCTGATGAAGATGAAGAGGAGGACGAGAAGGAGGATTCTTCCTCAAGGGGAAACTTTCCAACATCGAAATTATCCATTACAAATGACTTATATAACATAATGATTAAACATTACTATAGGGAAGAGTAATCATTTGATTAAACAAGAGGCATAATAATTATCAATTTCATAAGAAAACAGGATTGCAACATTTAATGTTTAAGACACCTCATGGTAAATAAAATTCACACAACAAGATCTTACAACCTATGATGAGCTATGTACTTCTTGGAATCTATCTAATAAGGGGGAGGGGAGATATATTACTCAGTTGATGATAAATTCTCTAATCTCCTGTGTCTGATTTCTCCTTAACTCATAATAAGCATCATCCTCCGGAGTCATCCTTGAGGTGTCCACCATCATTGTTTTATCATGGGCCTCACCTTGTGTTCCTACGTCGTCAACTTATAAGCCTATTCTTCATCCCTTAAGCGAATGGCGTCCTTTACTACTGTCACTTTTTTGCCAACTACGGTAATCAAATCTTTGAGCATTTGGCTCATCTCACTATTAGTTATGCTAAGCATCTTGGAATGGGTAGTGACTAACTCAACAACAGTGTTGTTAGCCTTTTCTTTGTGCTTTCTCTTCGCAACTTTCCTCCCCTCGAACCGGTCACTCCCACCCTCACCTTCAACCCCTGGCTTTTGCTATTGGGATTTGACCTTTTGATGATCAGGACCCTAATTTAGTTAGATCATAGATTGTCTTCCATTCGGATTGATCCTTGAGCTTCTCATACCAATGCTCTAAGTCAAACTTCTCACCTGTATGATCTTTGTACAACCTACGAGCCTCCTTTAGAATCATAGCCTCATTTCACCCACTTTGATTACTACGCTCCACTTCCAACATAATACCCGTCAGTTGTTCATGAGTAGGGAGCGCCCGAGCCATTGGTTGTTGAGCATCTTCCAAGTATATGTTGAGGCTTGTCATAGGCGGTGCTCATTGAAACTCAAGGGCACCTAGTCAAGAAGCTCAGCTTCTTTTGATCAACCCTGACAATGGCATCCATTCCTATGTTAATCCAAGCACATAATAGCCATTGATCCTCTTCAACTCTTCCCTTTTTGGCACTGAGAGCTATGCCCCCACTATTCCTCTACATCCCCTTATTAATACTCAGATCAATATCCGTCTCGAAGTTTCCTAACCTGACCATTGATCCAATTGGTGTGGATAAGGGTGTCGAGTTGCTCCTCCCGAAAAGTAATTTGGATTAGGAGCTGGTGAAAGATAGTATTGATGGTAATACACGTACTCAGTATTAGGCACATTTTGGAAATCATTAAGTGATGGGGCTAGGCTCGGACTCGACTTAGTTGGTTAAAAGCTTAGCTCGGGTTTGGATGCAAAATGCTTAGTTTAGAGCTCAGCTCGATATTTCTTTTTATGTATTTTTGGTTAAAAAGTTTTCAAATTAAAGTCTAAAGATGAAGCTAAATTCTAGATTTTTACATTAGACTCAAGAAATAAGGATCAAAATAAAATTTTGTTGATTCTAAAGGTTATTTCATACTTTCAATACAAGTGCATCACAAAAAATGAACTAATTAAGCTAAATTGAGCCAAATCGAGCCGAGCCAAGCTAGGCTCAGTCTCAGCTTGGTTTGCTTTCGAGTCGACTCGAGCTCGGCTCAAGCTTGGTTTGACCCGAGATCAACCCGAGCTTTGATCAAGCCGAACCCAAGGGCTTGGCGATTCAGCTCAGTTTCATTACAGCCCTAAGTGGGGGGTAATAAGGTAGATGATAGTTTTCGGAATTTTAACTTGAGCCACCACTTGGATTCCTCGAGTTACATTGTGGTGGGTAATATGTATGATACGGCTAATGGTGGTAGTTTGGTGCTAGATATGGAGGGGTAAGATGTGTAGGGATTAGTTGGGGAAATCAGGCTAGTATTATTCTCCTCAATCTAGGTTTAATCGTCTCCCTCAAGTATGCTAATAGATAAGGAGATGTTAGGATCCATGTTTGAGGTATAATTGTCATCTCCAAGCATATAATTAATCGTATTAATATATTATTAATTAGTCATATTAATTTCACGCAAAGAGATTACAAAATTTATTAATATCAAGTTGTATCAAGTTATACAAAACCACATTACATATAAACATATAGTCATATTCAAAACTATATTTCATGAATTAATATCATATTAATCTTAGTTAGCAAAATGATATCAATTTTAGTTCTAAATTCTAATTTATAAAATCATATCTAATATTGTCCTATATTCAAGTATACCAATATATTTATAAACTTTTTTTTTCTTTTTTAACTTTATAAAAAATTTCAAATAATTTGACTAACATTCCAAATATAATACATTATTTTTACTAATATGCCAAAACTTGATATACAACAATTAGTCATATTAGTTTTATGTAAAGTCATGGAAAAATTTTACCTCTGCATATTAAATTGCCTAGATAGTTTTACTACTTGAATTTTTTATGAATCAAGTCCTATTCATTTTAGTTGGGAAGTTCATATTAACATATAACCATGTCATATTTTATAACATATTGTCTTACTGTTCAATCCTAATATCATTAACATGCCCAAACATATTTCATATGATCATATAATCATGTCACATTTAGTAACATATTCTTATCATGTTTACAATATAGTTAAGTCATATTTACTAACATGCCAAATCACATTTGTAAACATTTATTTTAATTTCACCAACATAACGTAAACTATAAATTATAATTTAACCATATTTATTAACTACTTATAAAATTATTTCAAACTTGTCTTATCTTTTTTTAATTTATAAAGTATTTCAGATAATTTAACTAACATTCCAGAAGTTAATAAACTAAATTATTTTTACTAACATCCCAAACTAACCAAATCATATTAATTTCAATAACATGTTAAAATTTAATAATTTAACTATTCACACGTAATCATACCGCTATTAACATGTGAAAACATAATTAGATTTCATTAACATGGAAAAACATATTTAAATTTAATCATATTAATTATACTAGTTCCTTGATTGAGAGAACCTTTAACTTTTCCACAAAAAAAAAAACAAAATTTAGAAATTTAAATTGTCAATTTAAATTACAAAAATAAGTTATGAATTGAACATAAATTATAAATACTTGCTAGCTTTCTTCCGTATTTTTTGATGAAACAAGTCACAAATATTAACCAACAAATATCACAATTTTCTTAAGAGAGAGTGAAATTCAAAATTTTGTTGTATTCAATTGTTCACAAAGGAACCCATACTTATACAGCATATAAATTCAAAAAACAAATTAAATTGGGCAAGTCGATGCCCATTGTTACCATTGCCCAATAGTAGTCGCCAACCCAAAAGCCTAGACATTTTTCTTTTTTATGTTTGAAGCAACGGTCACCAAAAAAAATAAAAAAAAAATCAAACGTTAGGCCCAAAACAACATTGTTTTGGGCGCTAGGTGACCCAAAAAAAATTAACGCGGGCCGGCTTGAGACACGTAACCGTGAGCCAAGCCTCCAGCCCGAGCCGCACGCTGTGCTTCCTCAAGTTGCTCACGCGCCTGTCAGGCCCAATTCTTGGCTCGTGAGCGGAGTGATCTAAAGCTCCCTCCTTTTTGTTGGCCCACCCACATGTGAGGGCGAGTACACGTCAAAATGTAAAGCAGATGTTTCTATCCTGATGTCGTTTAAGTCGTATAAGGCCATGCTTGACAATAACATTTTGAATAGTATTTAGTATTTTAATCAAGCTAATACACTAATTAGTCAATTTTTAGTGTTCAGTGATCTAGTGTTTGGACTAGTATTTCATGTAGAGTTTAGCGTTTCAAGCTGCATTTTTGAAAAGCTAATAACATTAAACTTTTGGCATTCAAAAGTAGTATTTCATATTTTTTGGCAAAAAAATACCCTTTGAAAATTTTATATTTGAAAATTATCTATATCTTTTTTATGTCAATTTATATTAATAAGTTAACCCAACAACTAAATTTACCAGATGTATTTGATTCATTCATGTTAGCAAAATTACAATTCACTACCTAAACAACTAATTTGTCAAACAGGGCCTAAGTCATGTTGATTCCACCGTTTAGTAAACGCTACATGCTTCTAAACAATAATCGTTATTTCTATATTTTGTTAATCACTTCTAGATGTTGACATTAACCTCTAACCGCTATTTTCAAACACTGTTATATAATTTCTCATGATGGTGGGGTATTTTGACAACGAATCAATTGTGTGGGCATCAGTGAGAATTTTTTTTTTAAAAAAAAAACTCCTGTAATAACATTTAGATCATTCACAAATGTTCCTCAATGCTAACGATTCCTTCCAAATATTCCCAAACACTGTGAACATTATCAAACGCTGTCAAATGCGAACTACTAAACCTAACACTCATGATCGCTACTAGTTGCTAAACACTAATTTTAAATGCTGATATGAGCATACACTTATTAATAGCATAATTAGTAGAATTGTAATAAGTTGAACCTCAATAAAAAGTGTTAAAATTCTTCCCTTTTTTGGAAATGGATTCAAATCCAATACAGTATTGGTAAGATACGGTAAAAAAATTGAACGCAAAAAATCAAGTGTACATTTTATTCAGCAATGTTATTTAAAAACAAGGTCAAATATTGGTTGATAAAAATGTTAGCTTTTTATAAAGTGGTAGTGTATGTGTTTTATATAGTGACTCTTTATATTGCAGCAGCAATAAAAATATTAGTATTACTTATTTATTGAACCCTAGTTTTTAATCATAGATTCCCCTTTTTCCTCATTAAAACGGGTAATGCACAAGTTGAACACTTAATTCGATTATACTAAAAAAAGCTCCTTTTATTCGGGGACTTCCTTAAAAACTTATTCACCTTTTAAACATTTGATTCATTTATATGTATTTTGCTCACGTATTATATTCGATTCAACTAGAGGTGATCCAATGTGGCTTCATTAAGTCAAGAAAAATTAGACCCAAATCTATAATTTTTTTTTTTGGGTATATGATCTTTAGTGGTTTTAAATGGATAAATCCCAATATTTTGGTTGATAAAGAACCACGAAATGGTCTAACATATCAGATTAATCTAAAAATGGACTCGCTTCTAAGAACCAAGTCCCAAAACTTGTTGGGTTCAAAGAAAATGAATATGACTCCATTAAAACAACCGTGCCTAATGAATTTGGATTAGATGTAGACCCTTGGCCACCGTAATCATCAGAAAGACTATTCAAAACTAATCAGAACCAAAAATCTGAATTAGAACTTGCAAATCGATAACTCTTTTCAGGTTATCAATTTTCAGGTATCTGAACTGAATGGTCAAACATTTTGGTTAAGGTACATGAATCAATAACTGTTTTTGGGGTATCCATATGAATATAGCTCACAGGTTGTGCCATTGTGAGATATTGAGTACCCGATAATCTAATAAGATTTACATTTTTTTTTTGGTTCTTTTCAACTTATCATAAGTATTTATCACTAGTATTCAGCAATAATTAGCATGCATTAGCACTCATCAACACTGATCGCACTTATCAGCCCTAATCGATACTTGGTCACATTTTCTATTCACAATTTCAGTCATGATCAGCACTGATTAGCACTGATCAACATTGATCAGCACTCATCAACATTGAGCAGCACTCACTAGCATTGATCAACAATAAGTTATTTATGAGAAGTTGAAAAGAATAGACTCTTTGTGAGTTACGACTCCAACTTGGAGGAGAACTTTAGATTAGTGACTTTTGGATATATATCAAGTCCACTTGACCTTGCACCGGGGCATGAAGACGGTCCCATCTATCCTAGTAGTCACTTGTCACCCAATTCCAGCCCATAAGCCCGCTTTGTCATGGTGTTTCACCTAATAAATAAGCTCAAAAATTAATAATATATGCCTTCTTGGAAAGATAAATGAGCATGATATTGGGATATGTAAATATTTCCAATAGATGTTTGCATTTGAATTTTATAAAGTGATGAAGACTCCGCTATAGCCGTGCTAATTTTTACCCGATAAACTTGTTGAATTTGGGCTAAGTTTGGATTGCACATAACAAAACCCAATGATTGCAAGCCCATGCTTTAATAGTTCTTAAGATTTCTGTTTTAGTTCCTTGTGCTAAAATTTGGCATTGAATTTCAAATTTGGAAGAAATGGCCCAAATATGTAGAGTGTATACAAAATTTCAGTTTTCGAGCAATCTGAAATTTGACCTTAATTGGGGATCTCATAGCTGTGATCTTGGAGATTAATTAGCACTGGGTGATTCTACACTCACCAGGGAAGACACTCCAAGTAGCGACAACTCCATTAGTGGAGTAGAGCCTTCTCAAAGCTCTCTAGAAGTTGGAGGATGAATACTGAAAAATACAACTCATCTTGATTATAATTATCTTAGCATCTTGATTGATTTTTCTATGATCTTTTGTAAGGCCCCTATTAGCCTACTTACCCCACTAATATAACAACTAATTCCCCTCCAATTGGGTATTTATAGATCTAATTACCTCCATGAAATCCCAGACTCATTGAATGATATAAAAGTATGAAGCTTGATGCTTTTTCTCAAAATCTCAAATTCTTTATCTCTCTAAAGAGGCTGGTGATTTGAGTTCATCCCTTTAATTTAATCCTTGGTAGAAAGGCTTTAGAGGGTTAGAGGATGGGTTGGTTCAATCTAGGTGATGGTTTAACAGGTAGCCTAGATATATCCCATTGGTTATTTTTGTTACCAGCTTTCTCAAAATCCACAAAAAAATCTCTCTTGCTTGATGGTTAATCTTGGCTTTAGGTTGTGATCTCATTAGATTATCACTATTGTTTTGGGAATTTACTTGGCTAAAGGAAGTTTACGCATGCATCATTTGGTAGCAGAGAAAAAAGTTCCTTCATCTTGGTGAGCATCAAATCCATCTATTTTGTGTTTGATTTATTTGGATTTCAATCCTTCTTTGCTACTATTTTACCTTTACTTCGCTTTCTATAAGTCTCTTCTTTAAGCCCATAAAGAACCCTAATTATAACCCAAACACCATCCTTAACCCAAACACATCCCTAAAACCCCATAGAAAAAGTTTTCACAAAGAAACCGTAAAAAAAAAAAAAAAAAACCAGAAAGAGATTTGACACGGCTTCTCGTGTTGCCTAGCACGACCGTGCCCCTTTTTTGCACTTCTATTTCTTGGTCCAGAGATCTGGCATGACCACCTTATCCCTAATCATAATCGTGCCCCACTTATTTTCACTGTTTTCTTGCCCGTACCCCTCCCCCCTTTTCACCTTACCAACTGCGACCATGGCCGCTGAAGGAGATGCTTATCACTCTAGTATCATTTCTCCTAAACAACCTTATGACATAGACCGGGCCCCTCTAGAGTTTCGAGAGCAAATGAGAAAACTCACTCAAGAGGTTAGACAGGTAAGGGAATACGCACAATGAAACCCATACTGACGAGGCTATGATGTCAATCCCATAGACATCGCTTGCTCTTCCTCTCATGAAGACCCATAAGATGAGGAAAGAGGTCTTAGAAGAAAAAGGCATCCAAGGGATGACCTCAGAGACCTCAAGATAGAGGCGCTGTAATTTGATGACAATCTTAACATGGAAACTACCTTAATTGGGTTCAAGTTATAGAAATGATCTTTGAACTTAAAGAGTATAATGATGAGAAGGCCTTCAATTTCGCCATTCTTATATTAAAGAGGTATGCTTCACTATGGAATGAGCACTTGAAGAAGAGTATGGGTAGAGAAGCCAAATCTAAAATCAAACCTTGGTCTAAGCTCAAAAGGCATATGGACAAGAGATTTCTACCCCCTTCTTATAAATAAGAACTCTACCTCAAGATTGCCTCTCTCGACCAAGAGAATCTAAAGGTAGAGAGTACATTAGGGAGTTTGAACAACTCCAAATATAGGTTGGCTTGGATAAAGAATTCGAACTCAAGATTGCTAGGTTCAGTAAGGGGTTATCTCCTAACATTGCTAGCAAGATGGATTTAGAACCTTACTTATCCTTTTACGATGTGTGTGACCTAGTTATCAAAGTTAAGAAGCAACTTAAAGGTAGGAAGTCCTTTGTTTCCTCTCTTACTAAAACCCCTCCACTCACATTGAAGTTAAAACCCTACCCCCATAGGTCAAGGCTCTTGACATGGGTAAGGAAATTGTTAGTGAGCGGCCTAAAAGTTTGAAGAAAAGAAGTGTTTTAAGTGTCATGGTTGGACATTTTCAAGTCGTCTGCCCAATAAAAAGGCCCTTACCATCAAAGAGGAAGAAGAGATTCAAGCCATTGAGGAAGAATCAAGTGAAGAAGAGGATGAGAATATTGGTTCTACCTTGGTGACCCCTGATGTTGTAAAATTGTTATTGATCAAGAGGTCTACCTACCACAAGGGTTTCTTATGAAGATAGCTAAAGGGAATAAATTTTCAACTCTAGGTGCACCATTGGAGGTAAGGTTTGTGGCTTAGTTATAAATGGTGGTAGTTGCACCAATGTGGCCTCTAAGATACTTATCAATAACCTACAAATCCCCACTAAAGAACATCCTGCTCCATACTCTCTTCAATGGTTAGGACCGAACAATGAGATCATTGCTTCAAGACAAGCTCTTCTTTTATTCTCAATTGGTCCTTACTATGGTGAAGTATTGTGTGATGTCCTTCCTTTCTATGGATGTGTGTCACTTGTTACTTCATAGGCCTTGGTTGTATGATAATCATATCATTTATGATGAGTATGCTAATACTTATTTAGTCAAGCACAATGATAAAAGCCTCACATTAGCTCCTTTACCTCCACCCAAGCCTCATAATGCTAAACTGAGGAAGGGAAGTAAGAAAAGCCCCTATAAGAGTGAAACATAGAAAGAGTGTGCCACTAGTAAGAGCAAGCTTTTCAAATTACCTTACTAGTGGTGAAGCCAAACACAGGTAAGGGAGTGGAACCTTTACCCCTTACAGCTCACCAAGCACTTGAGAATGAAATCTTAAAAGAATTCATCCCCAAGGTCCTATTGCCCATCAAAATTGTGTTGAGAGAAAGCTCTTATGAGTGTGACCAAGCCATAAGTGAAACCTCTCTTGATTATGATGAGTTTGAGTTATCTTGTGATGAATGTGTTGAGATGTCCAATGAGCTCAAGAGGCATAAGAGAGCTCATCTTTGTTTTGATGTTCTCCCAAAGATCTTCAACAACTCCTATATATTCAAGAAGAGAGGAGTCCATAGTACCTTGGGTAATTTCAAACCCAAAAGTGGTAAAAGGCATACAAGATTAACGTCAATGGATTTTAACCCCAAAGATTTAAGGTCAAGTCCTTCTTAAGTGGGGGAGGTTGGTACATATCAAGTTTGCTTGACCTTGCATCGAGGCACGAAAATGGTCTAATATATCCTAATAGTCACTTGTCACCTAATTCCAACTCATAAGCCCACTTTGTCATGGTGTTTCACCGAGCAAATGGGCTCAAAAGTTAATGATCTATCACTCGGTGGAAAGGTAAATGAGTCTACTATTAGGATATGTAAATATTTTCAGTATATTTGTTGGAAAGGTAAATGATCTATGGCTAGTGAAAACTTCATTACAGCCGTGCTGATTTTTACTCGGTAAACTTGGCAAATTTTGGTTAAGTTTTGATTGCATCTAACAAAATCTAATTGGTGTAAGCCCAAGCTTTAATGGTTTCCTAAGATTTCTATTTTAGTGTCTTATGCTAAAATTTGGCATTTATAGACTCAATTACCTCTTTGAAAATTCAAACTTATTGAATGATATGAGAGCTTGAAACTTGGTACTTTTTCTCCAAATCTCAAATTTTTTATCTCTCCAAGGAGGATGGTGATTTGAGTTCATCCTTTTAATCTAATCCTTGGTACTAAGACTTTAAAGGTTTAGAGGATGGGGTGGTTTACTCTAGATGGTGGTTTAACCTTTAGCCTAAATGTATCTCTTTGATTATTTTTGTTACTAGCCTTCTTAAAATCCACACAAAAAATCTTTCTTGCTTGATGGTTGATCTTGACTTGAGGTCATGAACTTGTTCAATTATCATTGTTGTTTCGAGGGTTTGTGAGCAATTAAGTGATATTTTTTAAGCTCTTGAGCTTTCTTCCTCAATCTTAAATATTTACTTAGCGAAAGGAAGTCACCCATGCATCATTTGATATCAGAGTAAAAAGTTCCTTTATCTCAGTGAGCATCAAATCAATCCATCTCATGTTTGATTTATTTGGATTTTAATCTTTCTTTGCTACTATTTTATCTTCACTCCCTTCTCTATAAATCTCTTCTTTAAGTGCACAAAGAACCATAATTGTAGCCCAAAGACAATCTCTAACCTAAAGACACCCCTAAAACTCCATGTAAAAGGTCTTCATAAAAAGGCTATCAAAAAAATATGCAGGTAGAGATTTGGCACAACCACCCTATGCTACGTAGCACGAATGTGCCGTTTTCCTGCATTCCTGTTTCCTGTTCTAGAGATCTCCACTCATTTTCACTGTTTTCTTGCCCGTGCCCCTCTACCACTTCCGTGCTTCCCCTATTTGCATCCTTTTCTCCTCTTTTCACCTTATCAACTATCACCATGGTTGGTGAAGAAGATGGTTTTCACACCAGGAGCATTCCTCTTGAACAAGCCTGCGACATAGACTGGGCCCTTATAGAGCTTCATGAGCAAATGAGGAAGTCCACTCGAGAGGTTGAACAAATAAGAAAATCCGCACAACGAAACCCATACCGACGAGGCTGTGATGTCAATCCCATAGACATCACTTACACTTCCTCTGATGAAGACCTAGAAGATGAGGAAAGAGATCTTAGAAGAAGAAGGTATCTAAGGGTAAGAGAATTGCTAATGAGGCACCTAAAAGGTTAGAAGGAGAGAAGTGTTTTAAGTGTCATAATTTTGGGTATTTTCAAGTCGATTGCCTAATAGAAAGGTCTTTACCATCAAAGAGGTATAAGAGATTTGAATCATTGAGGAAGAATCAAGTGAAGAAGAGGATAAGATTGATCGCTCTACCAATGACCCTCGATGTTGCATAATTGTTGTTGATTAATAGGTCTCTACATGCCATAAGGGTTCCTTATGAAGATAGTCAAAGGGAACAAATCTTCAACTTTAGTGCCCTATTGGAGGCAAGGTTTGTGGCTTAGTGATAGATGGTGGTAGTTGTATCAATGTGGCCTCTAAGACATTTATCGACAACCTACAAATTCCCACTGAAGAACATCCTGCCCATACTCTCTTCAATGGTTTGGACCGAACAATGAGGTAGCCGCTTAAGAAAATACAACTTTCTTCAAGGGTCCCTACATGCCACAAGAGGTCCCTACATGCATCACATGATTAACACTAATTAGCATTGATCAACATTGATCAGTACTCATCAATACTGCTCAGCAATCATTAGCATTGATCAACAATAAGTTATTTATGATAAGTTAAAAAGAATAGACCTTTTGTAAGTTGCGAGTCCTACATGGGGGAGAACTTTGGGGTAGTGACTCCTTGATTTATTGTTAGTTGTTAATTGTTGGGTCATGTATTATGAACAACACTTTATTTATAGGTTGGGTAACTTTTTCTATTTTTTAAAAAAATAAAAAGAAAAAATGGGCAAAAAAATAAAGAAATTGAGGTTTAGGAAGTGTACTAGGGCATTGCCTAGGCCCTAGAAACATTTTGGATTTTTGGACATCAACTTAATTGCATCTTTTGCTAGCATTAAAAATAAGAGTGGTGAAAAGAACCTTGCATTACTTTGTAGTTGAAAAACCAAACTGAAATTTGTAGGTACCCAAAAAGTTCAGGTAACCGAAATTTTTGATTTTATTTCAATTTATGGTTTGATTGACACAAAATCTTAAGTTCCCAAATTCAAATCTATTTTGATTAAGCTTGACGGATATTCGCTCCACGAAATCCAGAATCATTAGAGTTTAAATTTTTGTAGGAGCACTGACAGAGAGGAGCGCTACTTGGTGCTAAGGGACTATATTGTTTTGGTGTTGCTTGTCTTTGTCTTCTAAACCAATTCCCTTACCGAACTTTAAAAATCCAATTAGCAAATTTTGATATAATCTTGACATATTCGGATGAAGTTATCTATTTGTTATGGGTAAACTTTTACATATGCACAAAATTAAGAAAAAAAAATTCAAAGCTTGATCCTTTTTAAAAAAAAAAAAAAACAACCATTGTAACTCAAAAGTACTATAAAAATGAGCAAGTTATCATCTGTGATATTATATGATATGGAGTTTGATGAGGCATTGACATTAATCAAGTTGTGAATTTTCCTCACAAGTATCATGCCAAGGTCTCAAATTGATTGAGGTCGTACTCTAAGAACTATTAATATGGCATATTCAATTATGTATGAAATAGACTCGGAGTGTCGGGAGGATGACATGACTAGTGCCTTTCAATTTTCTGCACAAGCTCTATACGTTCAGAAAAGAAGGAAACAAAAAACACAAGGAAAAGCTATCGGCCAAGACAAAAGAAGAGATCTGTGAAACAAGCCAAATAACACTTTCAATTGGAAAGAGATATGATTTTGCATTGTTAATTCTAATTCATTTGAATATTATAGGAAAGATTGCAAGGCAAAGATTCAAGCAGTGATAAAAAATGGACATAGCCAAATTCAACAAAATAATAGCTATCTTAATTTCAAAACAAGAGGTGTTGGGTTGGACACTGAAAGTTAATCGTCAAGAAGCAACTAATTGCCCATGTTGGATTCATTGAAAAGCATTATTTTTGCATGTATTGTTAGGGCCTATAGGTCATTGCTAAAAGAAGATATCTCTAACATATTGACTAGGACTGCAGTTAGTAATTTTTACATTTTGTTTTATAATGCTTGTATTACCCCTCAGACCCCCTAAAAAATTTCCATATCCACTAATATTTCTTTAGATTAACGTATAAATTATTTTGGACAAGTAACTTGATTAACCTTTACCCAACCTCTAGCAAACCTACTTTGCTTCTTTGAAATTTTATTCAACATGTTCGTATAATGAAAGGTCAATGCGAATAAGATATGATCAAAATCAGGATTAGGGTGGTCATCAATGGGGTATGATGGTCAACAAGGAAACTAGGAGAGTCTTCTTCCTCTGGCCATGCCTCAGACTCTTTTAAGTCAAAACATTTATGGCTCTAAACTCTCGCTTACGGGTACTCTCGTGATATCATGTCAAACTATCACTCAATTCCCCTGTCTACGAGATAAAATGATATTCCTATATAAAGTAGCATCCTTGTTGTAAAGTTCAATTACCACAACTCAACCTCCTTACCAAATGGGGAACAAGGAACAATAGAAGATCAAATTACGCTAACAAAGAACAAAGTATGGTTATCAACTCAGCCATTATGGTTATGTTCAAGAGTCAGGAACCAAAGTGGGAGAGATGATAAGGAGGATTGATTGGGATTTCAATAGAAAAATTAAGATTCCCACTTCCAATCCACTTCTTAATGTATCTGACAAAATTGACATGATCCAAAAATCCAACCCGAACTCCCCCAAAAATTTGGGGTTTTGAGCATGATTTTTCCACTTGAATCCAAAATAAACAGAGCCTGAAAAAACCACAAATTAGTGAGTCCAATTTGACCCAAATCCGAATCCGCTTGTTCGACTTGAACATTATATCCTTTTTTAAAATTTTTCTCTAACTTATGCCAAAAAAGTAATGGTTATTTAGCGAACAATTTAAACAAACATTGCTTAACTATCGCATCTGTTCACAACTTAAATGACGATACCATTTCTTTCCCAACTCTGTTTGCATACAATAGCATGATGCGCAACTTATAAATAGGACAATTTTAAAATGTGTATGAAATGATATGCATTAACTATCTACTCAGCAGAAAGATCAATTGACTATAAGACAAATGTTAAAGATGAGCAAGTCATATAGTATATATTTAGTGACATGAATACGTCTAGTCATATTTTATATAAATTACTTTGTAAGAATCTAAATTCTTGATGTTATAACAAGAAGATAATATCTTGTACCTATCTAATTCTCTTTTATTTGGTTTTCATTCTAATTGGTTTTAAACAATGATGCTAGTGGTGGAAAGTGGACCAACCATGTTCGTGTTAGGGTTGACCCATTAATAAAGTATGCTTGGTTGGAAACTGCAAGGTAGACTGATTGAAAAGCACCGAACTATTAAATGGATTAATTGTGAGCCGAACAGCTTTGATTGATTCACATGCTCTAAATTAGTTAGTCCATTAACAAAGTATGCCTAACTAGGCAATGACATTTTAGTTGTGCACCGCTTGAGCCAAAGCAAATTTTGGCCTGAGGATACTTTTAACTAAATTATTTTATTTAATCCCCAAAAAAACAGAGGTTAAAGCTCTAAAAATTACGTTCATTATCATATTTTCTTTCTTATTTTCTATTTCTCTTTAATTAATTTTTAACTAACATCTATTAATAATAAATTATATTTTAATTAATTACTTAATTAATAAATAATTATAATGGTAATAACAAAAATAATGTAGAAATATAGTAAATAATTTATAATAAAGAAAATAAGAATTTTAATAATTTGAACTTTTAGAGGTGATGAAAACCAATAATCCAACTTTAATGAATAGCCTCCATTATTTCCAACTTTGAAGATATTCAATTGTAGTCGTGCATTGGTTTTTTTAGTAAATTCCAAATGATATTTCTTATGAAACAATTAAAACATATAAAAATTGACAGTACCTAGATTCATATTTCAGTTTTCAATTGTCTAAAAATAGAACGTAATACAACCCCTATACTACTAAAATAAATACACTCAAAGTTCGAAGCACTAAGAACTATTTTTCAAGATTGGATTATTAGTTTTCACCACCCCAAAGTTCAAATTATGATATTCTATCCATTTTGATAGAAAATATAGTGGTAATTCAAATGCATTACTGACAATAACAATGAAAATTTACTTAGAGAAATTTTTAATGTTGAAGTGGTATTTGAAGTACAGAAAACCCGAATGGGGTACTCCATCACACCATTGAGGATAGCCTAACCAAGTAAAATTGTGTGATTCGGGGTGTAACTAAGTCGAGTCAAACTGCATGGAGTATGCCTAGTTCAAAGCTCACTAGCTTACAAAGTTTATACTCATTTCAGGCTCAATCATTTATTGTCCAACTCAAATTTTGGCTCAGACTAGGCTCGGTTCCCCCCCCTCTTTCTATCCTTAGAAAGATTTTGAACTCAACAATGAATTAATCAAAGTTAAAACTTTAAATTTAGCAATAGATTCCTGAAAACAAAGAGAGAAAACCAAGCCTTCCAATCCGAATGATGTTAGGCTCACGCTTAGTTGGGTAAAACCAAAGAGTCGAATTAGTTTAGCACAAACCTGAGCCATGCTTGAACCGAATCTAATTTGAAAATTTGCCAAATCAACTCAATTTCATTACCTTCCTAACCGGTAACCATGTAAAATTCATAAGAAAAATACATCCCATGAAAACAATATTCTATTATGTGGTGGTGATAAATTTTTTTTTTTTATCATATAATAGTAGACTGTAGCCATATTAGGCTTATGTTAGACTTCGTAAAATTAAGGGGTCGGATCAATTTGACTCAAATTTAGTTTGGAGCTTAACCAAATCGAGTTTGAAGAATTGCCGAATATGCTCTAGAGCTGCTAAATAGGTCACTTGTGACAAAAAAAATTTTGTTTGTGTTCGTTGAGTTTACAATTTTGCCCCTTTTTGTTTTTGTTCTTTTATCAAGTTATTCTCAGGTGTTAGATATTCTTCTTCATTGGTATAATATGTTATTTGGGAGCTACTGATATTCATATTAGGCTGATGCCATACAATATATTCAAAAGTTTTTTCTAACAGAGCAATATTATCTTTTAATAAATTTATTGTTATAGGATGAACTTGTTCGGGTATGCTTGATAAATAATTTAATCTATTTCTATAGTGATTTAGCAAGTTTTGTCTAATACTTCTAGGAGTTAAATCAAAAGATCTTAAATAGTTCCATGCTTTTTCTTGCGTATAGTATTTTAGTTCGGGTAAATTAAAGTTTTGTCCAGCTAAATAGTTCCCTTCTCTCTCTATCTTAGAATTAGATTGTAATTTGTTTTTAAATAAGTCCATTACTTCAGAGTGAAGCTATTGTTTTACTTACTTTGTTCAAGGTCTAGGCTCTGATACCATTTATCCACAGGTCGAGTGATTTTTATGGAAAAAGCGGTAAAAACATAGGTTGAATTAATTAGGTGATTCACACAAAAAGATCTTATCAAATTTTAACAATGGTACTCGGATGCTTAATTATCAAATGAAACTTTAAACTTAATATCATATAATCATATTAAAATAAGATTGAATCAAAGAAATTATACCTTCAAGAGTTAGATCTGTTTTACTTCTTCGTGCTCGTCTTACTCCATCCTGACGCGAGACTTACCTACTCTTTCAGACCTTCTCCTTCTCCTTGGTAGTACTTTCTCTTTGATCAAAGTTGTAATAACAGAATTATAGACACAAAGTTTTGAGAAAAGATTTCTCTTTTATTTCATTGATAATTGTTCTCCTTTCCCTAAAGGGAGGAGATCAGAACATTTTTTTGAGAGATATTGTACAGAGGAAAATTTTTCTTACAAATACCGATCCAAATGCCCATCCAAATGCCGATGATCCTAATGAAATTGGCAAACTTATTTATAGGAGAAGGGGGTGCGCTTTGACATATGCGCTTACATCATAGGAAATCTCCAACGATAAGATTGTCAGCTAAGAGAAGGTTTACAGATAAAGTTTTTACTGTTCTTGATAAGGTTGCTGAATGTTCATTGTCTTCTTGCATCGGCAGGGATATGAGTTGATAAAGTTGTGGCCCCTTGTGTCTCACATGATGACTATGTGAGAATCTGCTTTTGTGCCTTGTCTTGTTTCACTTTATAAAGTTCAGCAAATTTTGTGCGTACAGTTGGACTGCCTAGAAATTTCTTGGGCCTCAGTGCATAGCTAAAGTCAAAAAGTTGTTCATTGACTGAGATGTTTTCAGCTCCTTCAGTAGTGACTAGAATTAGATTTTTATCAGAATAAAGAGTTCTAGCTCCTTTAGTCATTAGTCGCTCGCTTTGGCATTTGATTGCAAGAGCACTTGTTGATCGTTTATAGTTGATCTATTCTTTGTCAAAATGAGGAGTCTTATAGTGTTTGTTTTTCTCTGCTGCAATGGTGGGAAGTTTTATAGTTGTTCCAGCTCTGGTAACATGGGTGATTTCAACTAAATGAATGGAAGGGTAAATGGTGTCCTCATCCTTTTCAGGAGAGATAGTAAAAATACGAAGACAAATATATTCTTGTTGACCAAATTGCTTAATAGCATGTTTAAAATTGATTGGGAAATGTTGTAGTTCAATAAGATTGAAGCTTGGGTATAGATAATTTAAATATCCATACTTAAAGAGTTCAAAAACGATATCAGGGTTGGCTTTGGTAAAAGTAAGGATTCTGAGAAAAAGTGAATCCCTGGGGTTGTAGTAGAGTTCAGGTATGCTAGAGATCTTTTGGTAGGCAAGCACTGTTGCTTCATAATAGTCCTTGTAAAAAGAGTCCGATAGATCAAGAGTTCGAATGCCAGTATTTTGAATAACTGGTCTTGCAGCTAATAACTTAGTTTTTAGTTGTTGCTTCTCTTTCTCTTCTTCAGAGAGGAGGTTTGAAGCATTTCCCTGATTTGGTCGAATGCCAGTACTATGGAAGGACTAGCCTTACAATTTTGGAAAACTTTGAATAGTAAAGAACAAATAAGTCTTTTTCAAAGAAATTTATATCTAAATTATATCGAATTCGAACTCGAACTTGACGAAAGACTTTATGGAGATACAGATATGTTACAACTACTTAAATATTTATGTCAGAATAAAAATGACTGTCTAAATTTTGAATTAAAAATAATAACTATAATTAATAGACTTATAAA
The DNA here is from genome assembly GCA_029747015.1 of Carnegiea gigantea. Lineage (NCBI taxonomy): Eukaryota > Viridiplantae > Streptophyta > Magnoliopsida > Caryophyllales > Cactaceae > Carnegiea > Carnegiea gigantea. The sequence continues at coordinate 24,155 of JAKOGI010002966.1, read as the reverse complement.
AATCTATGTACTTGAGAAAAATTTGTAAAAAGAATGGGAAAACCTGAAATGTCTAAACTAAAAATCATGACTCCAAGAAACTGTGAATCTGTTCTCAACTTATACAAAACTCTTTCGAAAAAGAAATATTACAAAAAAAAAAGTTTTATATACAAAAAATTGAACAATTAAAGAAAAATAGTAGCTCTAAAGAAATAATTTGGTTAAATGAAGATAGACTAGACCTTTTAATCTATGAAGAAGAAAGAAGAACTTATATAGAAATTTGTGAAAGTATAGAAAATAACGTCGATAATAACTTAGACCAATTTGATATAGAATTCTGGTTTAATGATGAAGATTAATAAACAATGAGCTTTCCGCAACTAGAAAACGAACTAAAAGCAGTAAAAGATGAAATTAGAGAAATAAATAACTCTATTAAACAACTAGTAATGCAAATGCAACTTATAAATCTAACTTTTGAAAGAATGTTAAAACCCAAACAAAAAAGAGAATATACTCCGATAGAAATTAAACTTCCCGATAAAATCAACCCCAATAGTGATGATACAAAATATATTGAAAGATATCAGAATAATATTTTAAAAGAACAAGAAGAAGCTATTCAAAAAACTATTGAAGAACGAAGATTACTAAAAGCCAAAGAAAAATAAGAAGAAGCAGAAAGTAGCCAATAATGGGAGAATATAATAAAGCTATTGAAGAATTGTTAAATGACTTTGAAAATCTTCAATTAACTGAACTAGTAAAATAAGTAAACATGCAAGTAGGAACACCCACAGGAAGTGTAGGAAGTAACAATCCAAACAATTATGAAACTGGAGAACTTTCTAGCCCTTTTAAAACTACTTCAATCCATAAAAATAAACATACAGCTAACTTTCAAAATAAGAGAAGACCTCCAATGAAAATGAGTACTATAAATGAAGAATTTAAGCAAAGGAATCCTTTTCTTTTAGAACCAGTACCTGCATGGGGATATTTTTTAAATATAGACTGTGTAACTGATAAAAGAGCAGCTTTAGACACTTCGAGAAGTTCTTTAATATTATCTTTAATGCAAGAACCAACTTATGCTGCGAAAGACAGAGATGTTAATGCTATCTACAATTTAATAATCTACTCTTTGCAAGGAAATGTACTAAATTGGTATAGTGAAATATCTCTAGCACTAAGAAAATTAATAGAAGTGGATGTAAAAAGAAATCTTGAAACTTCTATTGAACATGGAGTTTGGAACTTTGAAAAATATTTATTAGGACAATTTCAAGGATACGAATTTATTGAAAATTCAGAATTAAACAGACTAGAAGGAAAAAAAGAAACTTTGTACAAACTTACCAATTTAAGAATCTGTAACTTATACAACTATAAGAGTTTCTTTTGTGAATTTGAAAAATATTAATATGAGCTTTATGATTCTACGGAAAATCAAGAGTCTTATATCTAACTTTTATTAAATAAATTTCCTGCTCCATGGAATAAATACTTTTCAGATAAGTTTGAAGTATATGCAAAACATCCTTCTATTTTTAGATCAGTAGCCGCAGTTCAGACTCTAATAAACAAAGGAATGATGGAACTTTGTTTACAAGAAAGTAGAAGAAGATATATTAAAGAAGTAACTCTTTGTTGTGAAGATGTAAAAGAACCAGGACAATATGGCTATGAAAATTATCTAAATTTTAGACCTAAAAGAAAAAGAACTCCAAAACAGAATACCAAGAAAACTACTCTTAGAAAAACCCCAAAGAAAAAATTCTCTAAAAAGAAGAAATTTTCAACGAAAAGAACAAAGACTAAAAAAGCAAAAACTGAAAAATCAATAAATAAACCACAAAAAAGTAGTAAACATTTTCAACACGAAAATTTAACTCATGAGAACTTTAACCCACAGAATAGATATTATAAAAGATATAAAAAACCTACTGTTTGTTAATGTTGGAATTGTGGAGAAATAGGACATAAATCTATTGACTATAACAAAAGAAAAGCAAATGTAGTAAAACTAATCTCAGAAGAATTTGAAGAAATTCAAGATGAACTTTATCCAATAACCACTAACATACATGAAGTAATTTCGAGTTGTTATGAATCTATTAGCTCAGAAACTGAAATAAGCACATCAAAAACAGAAAATTCTTTAGATACAGAAGATGAATACTAAAGAAACAGAAATTATCCAACAACAAGAACAAGAAAATCATGAAAATTATACTGGAATAATTACTTTCAACCAAAAACTTTATGAAAAAATTATAGCAACTGAGTTATCTCTAAAAGATCCTCGAAATTTTATGAAAAAACTAGATGATCTTCTAACTCGAAAATTAATAAGATATTTTAAGCTCTATACTACAGAACAACCTATTAAAATTTAACATTTACAGGGAAATATTTGGTTAAGATTAATGACTCAAGAGATAATTAATAAATTTTTAGCAGAAATTCCCACTAAAGATAGGAAACTAATTAAGTATGTCCATTTACAAGGAATACAAATTGCTATAAATCCTTGCTTCAAAGAAGGTATTAATTCACCTATTATTCTATCATTACATGATCAGAGATTCCGAAATATACAGAACAGCCATCTAGGAATATTACAAGGTAATCTAATTCACAAAAAATTAATCTTTGAATGTTATCCGAATTATTCTGTTACTTTGCAAAGTAAAAATATAGAAGACACCTTAAATTTGCAATTTAAACTCTTAACAGATATTGGATTACAACCAGGAAATGATGCATTGTCCTTTTATAACAGAGGATTATACATTTTTTCCAATACCAACTTTCGAATAAAAGACGTAAAATAAACAGGAAAAATAACTGTCGATCCAATCTTTTCAACTGTCAGTACTATTATCTCTCCTCCTATGCAAGAAGCCAGAATACCTGCATTAACAGACTTTCAATTAGTTGAAGAAGATGAAGTATCAACCAGCTATCAAGCACCGAGACTTTCTTATACTGAAAAAAGAATAAGAATAGCCAATCAACCTATTTTAACACGAAGCTATAGCATCGCAACGATACCCAGGTTTACATCTCCATTATTAACAACTAAGCTTACTAACACCTACAGAGTACAATTGGACTATTTTACTGGACAAACATGGATCTCTAATAAAATCTTGATAGATACAGAAGCATCACAATGCCATTGTATACCTTCACCCATAGGAGTCTCAACAGCGTCAGAATATGACTTTGTTACCTATAATGGTTAGAAAGCAACTCTAAATCAAATCTCTCGAATCATGATGAAAACTCCTAATTCTACTCTATTGGAATTTGATTGCTATATCGATCATTCAATTAAAAATGAATTTTACCATATACTCTTAGGAATGAATTTCCTTGACCAATATACCAACTATGAGATTGGGCCTACTCAAATAACCCTTTTCAACACACTACCATCATTCTTGAACGACTATGAAGCAACTGGAAATACATATTCTTACATATATAGATGTAACTGTCAAAGAATTGGACATTACTACTACAGCTTTGATTGACACAGAATCCGAAGCAACTTTCTTTCAGGACTTTTTAATTCCAAACTGGGATGAACTCCCAAATGATCATAAAATTAGAATCAAAGGAGTTCATCCTATTCCTACCTATTTAGATTTGGTTCAGCACAATGTTCCCATTATTTTGGGTAACAAAATCCTTACAATACCCACCGTATTACAGTATAACTCTGGTTATGATATCTTATTAGGAAATGATTTCCTCAAGCAGTTTGTAAAATTTACACAAACTTTTTATACTGTCTATTTAACTACAAAATGTGGTCACACTTTAAAAATCCCCACTCTTAAACAACCTTACAGAGTGCGCGCGAAGCGTAGTGGACATGGTTATGAACAAATTGCGCTTCAAATACAAAAACAAAAACCTATTTTTACAGTTCATATAATCAAGAACGATGACCTTTTAGCAAAACTTAAACGAATCTGTTCTGAAAATCCATTACAATTTTGGAAACTTGAACATCCTCGAACTAAAATAGAACTAACACAAGAAATTTATATCAAAGAAAAACCAATACTATACTCAGAAGATGATATCAAGGAATTTTCAATACAAATAAAAGAACTACTTGAAAAAGGACTTATTAGACCAGCCAACGGAGCATACTCTTCCCCAACTTTTATGGTAGTTAACGAAGCAGAAAGAAGAAGAGGAAAGGCTAGAATGGTTATTAACTATAAAAAATTAAATCAGTTTACAAAAACAGATAATTATTTTTTACCAAACAAAGAAGTATTAATTAACCTTGTCAAAAACAGAAAATTCTTTTCTAAATTTGATTGCAAATCTGGCTTTTGGCAGATTAAAATGGAAGAAACAAGTATTAAATATACTGGGTTTAGTACTCCTCAAGGTTTTTATGAATGGATTGTTATGCCTTTTGGACTAAAAAATGCACCAAGAATTTTTCAAAGAAGAATGGACAATGCTTTCAAACATCTTAACAGTTTTTTTGTTGTCTATATAGATGATATTTTAATAAGTTCAGACACTCTTGAAGCACATCGAGTACATCTCAACATATTTCTAGAAACAGCTATTAAAGAAGGCATTTGCCTAAGTGAGAAAAAAGCTGTAATTGAAAAAGAGAAAATTGAATTCTTAGGATTTGAAGTTGGCACAAACGGAATCAACTTACAACCTCATATCTCTAGAAAAATCATGGAATATCTAGACCAACTAAGAATAAAGAAACAAATTCAAGGTTTCTTAGGACTATTAAACTATACTAGTTCTTATATCCCAGACTTAGCAAAGAAGAAAAAAGATTTGCAAAGTCTACTCAGAAAAAACAATACTCTTGATTGGACAGAAAAACATACTGAAATTGTGAAGAAACTAAAAGAAGAATGTCAACAATTTCCCAGTCTTGGGCTCCCTGAACCTGAAGATAATTTAATTCTTCAAACAGACGCATCTGACAAAACATGGGCAGCAGTTTTGAAGGCAGATTTAAATGAAATTTGTGGTTATCACAGTGAAACTTTTTCTGAACATGAAGAAAATTATAATACAATGGAAAAAGAACTCTTAGCAATTATTAGAGGAATTACTAAATGGAGACTCTTTTTGCTACCGAAGCCATTTAAAGTTTTAACTGATAATCAAGTAGCTACTACTTCCGTCAAACAAGCTTTAGACAATGGACCTCATGTGAGAAAATTACATCGATGACAACTCTTTTTATCTCAGTTTAATGCTGTGTATGAGCATGTTGTAGGAAAAAATAACTTTATTACAGACTATTTGACAAGAGAACATGAGTTCGCTGGACAAAGGCAAAGCGCCAATGGAACAAGTGGACAGCACCCAGCTAATCCAGAACTTTGAAGATATTCTTATAAATGTTAATGAATACTGCGAAGCTGTTAATGAAAAAAATTGAAGTTATTGAAGAAATTGTTGTAGATCTCAGACCTGATCTTGGGAAAGCTCGAGAACTAACAACATATTTCCACCAGACTATTGAACAACTTAAATTGAACTCTTTGAACTGTTCCAAGGTGGATATTACAAAAGTCCGCTCTGAACTCTCTGAACTCTCATTTTGACCAAATCAGGGAAATGCTTCAAACCCTCTCTCTGAAGAAGAGAAAAAGAAGCAACAACTAAAAGCTAAGTTATTAGCTGTAAGACCAGTTATTCAAAATACTGGCATTTGAACTCTTGATCTATCGGACTCTTTTTACAAGAACTATTATAAAGTAACAGTGCTTGCCTACCAAAAAATCTCTAGCATACCTGAACTCTACTACAACCCCTGGGATTCGCTTTTTCCCAGAATCCTTGCTTTCACCAAAGCCAACCCTGATATTGTTTTTGAACTCTTTAAGTATGGATATTTAAATTATCTGTACCCAAGCCTCAGTCTTATTGAACTACAACATTTTCCAACCAATTTTAAACATGCTATTAAGCAATTCAGTCAACAAGAATATATTTGTCTTCGTATTTTTACTATCTCTCCTGAAAAGGATGAGGACACCATTTACCCTTCCATTCATTTAGTTGAAATTACCCATATTACCAGAGCTGGAACAACTACAAAACTCCCTACCATTGCAGCAGAGAAAAACAAACATTATAAGACTCCTCATTTTGACAAAGGATGGATCAATTATAAACGATCAACAAGTGCTCTTGCAATCAAACGCCAAAGCGAGCGACTAATGACTAAAGGAGCCAGAACTCTTTACTCTGACAAAAATCTAATTTCAGTCACTACTGAAGGAGTTGAAAACATCTCAGTCGATGAACAACTTTTTGACTTTAGCTATGCACTGAGGCCCAAGAAATTTCTAGACAGTCCAGCTGTACGCACAAAATTTGCTGAACTTTATAAAGTGGAACAAGACAAGGCACAAAAGCAGATTCTCACCTAGTCATCATGTGAGATACAAGGGGCCACAACTTTATCAACTCTTATCCCTGCCGACGCAAGAAGACAATGAACATTCAGCAACCTTATCAAGAACAGTGAAAACTTTATCTGTAAATCTTATCTCTTAGCTGACAATCTTATCGTTGGAGATTTTCTATGATATAAGCGCATATGTCATAGCGCACCCCCTTCCCCTATAAATAAGTTTGCCGATTTCATTAGGATCATCGGTATTTGTAAGAAAAAATTCCCTCTGTACAATATCTCTCAAAAAATGTTCTGATTTCCTCCCTTTAGGGAAAGGAGAATAATTATCAATGAAATAAAAGAGAAATCTTTTCTCAAAACTTTGTGTCTATAATTCTGTTATTACAACTTTGATCAAAGAGAAAGTACTACCAAGAAGAAGGAGAAGGTCTGAAAGAGTAGGTAAGTCTCGCGTCAGGATGAAGTAAGACGAGCACGAAGAAGTAAGACAGATCTAACTCTTGAAGGTATAATTTCTTTGATTAAATCTTATTTTAATAGGATTATATGATATTAAGTTTAAAATTTCATTTGATAATTTAGTATCTGAGTACCGTTGTTAAAATTTGATAAGATCTTTTTGTGTGAATCACCTAATTAATTCAACCTATAGTTTTACCGCTTTTTCCATAAAAACCACTCGACCTCTGGATAAATGGTATTAGAGCTTAGACCTTGAACAAAGTCAGTAAAACAATAGCTTCACTCTGAAATAATGGACTTATTTAAAAACAAATTACAATCTAATTCTAAGATAGACAGAGAAGGGAACTATTTAGTTGGACAAAACTTTAATTTAGCCGAATTAAAATACTATACGTAAGAAAAAGTGTGGGACTATTTAAGATCTTTTGATTTAACTCCTAGAAGTATTAGACAAAACTTGCTAAATCATTATAGAAATAGATTAAACTATTTATCAACCGTACCCAAACAAGTTCATTCTATAATAATAAATTTATTAAAAGATAATATTGCTCTGTTAGAAAAAACTTTTCAATATACTGTATAGTATCAGCCTAATATAAATACTATTGGCTCTCAAATAACATATTACACCAATAAAAAAATAATTAAATCTAACATCTGAGAATAACTTGATAAAAGAACAAAAACAAAAAGGGGTAAAATTATAAACTCAATGAATATAAACAAAATTTTTTTACCACAGGTGCCCTATTTAGCAGCTCTAATTATGCTCGATTTCATTCCGTTCCTTGCCCGTAGTCATGCAAAACGGTAAACGTCATAAGAAAAGTACGTCCATGAAAACAATATTGTATGATCGGGTGGTGATTTTTTTTTTTAAAAAAAAAATCTATTATGTCGTAGCAGAGTAACAACACGAACTACGAAGGTACGATAAACTGAAAACCGTTTCCCTGCCCATCATCTCTCTCTCTCTCTCTCTCTAATCTCTGCCCGCTTCTGCTGTCCGGCTGTCCCCATTCGGAGGCAGCGCAGAAGTCGCCCCCGTGCAAAAACAAGGACTCTCTGGCCGCGCCTCGCGGCATCACCACAACCACACCCTGCATTTGTAACGAGACGCTCGCTGTCTATTTTAACTCCACCCATCCTTCCACACCTCCTTCTCTCTCTCTCTCTCTCTCACACACACCAGGAAATTTACTCCATTATTCGAGTGCCCACTTCTTTTTCTGGCTCAAATTCGGTGAATTTTTCATCACTTTGTCTAAAATTTTTAGAACTAGGGGTGCCCAGAAAATCCCAGCAGCCAATCTGTTTGATTTTGCAGGGTTGGGTAGGTAGGGGTAATACCCAGGTGGAGAAGTTGTAGGCAACACGGCTATACACAGAGAAACGCGGCCCCTTCTTCATGTCCGGGCTGTGCGACCGAGGGGATGTTGTTGCAATTGCTCTGTGATTGAAAGGAACAACCCTTCCTTGCACGGCGGACGCGGCGCTTTGCCTTCTGAAGGCGGCAGCCCCTCCGATCTCCTCTTCCTCGCCGGCGGTGGTGTTTTCTCTTTCTAATTTACCGTAGTTGTAGTGATTTTTGTTCTGATTGTTGTCAGAAAGAGTTAAGATCTTTGGTTGTGTTTGTGGGATTTCATCTTTGTGGGTGTTGTGGCAGTTTGGTATTGTGAGAGAAAGAGGGAGAGGAGAGAGAATATGATGACGATTAAGAGGGTTCCGACGATTGTTTCAAATTATCAGAAGGAAGAGGTGGATGAGGCTGCTCGGCCGGCTGGTGGGTGCAAGCGCAATTGCCTTGGAGACTGTTGCATCCAAGGTATTCGACTAAATTCCTTTGAAATTGTATTGTCCTGCATTTTCATGTGTTGCTTATGCGATGAATTGCTTCAGTATGTTTGTTGATTTGAATGGTTGTTAGTTGTCATTGTTTTGATTCTAGTTTGTGGAATTTTTGGAAAAAAAATTCTTCAATTGCATGTAAAATAATAGGGGGAAAAAGCGGGAAGTGGGTGTTCATGGATAGACTTGTAATAAGTTCCAATAAGAGAAAGCTAGGTTTCTGCTTACTTGTCTCAGTTAATGGATTTGTTAAAATTCATGAAGAAACTTTACTTAGGAGTTCTAAGTGTTGCCCATGTTGTCTATTTGGCCGTGGGAACTTGAAGTGACTTTAATTCCTTGCCAACATGGGTAAGTTGTATAGGGGTAGGACATCACTTGTGCAGGTTTTCAACTCTTAGGGGCTTGTTTTCTATGGGTATCTATTAGCGTAAAAACAATAAATTCAAGAATAGCCTGCTAAATAGGGTTGGTTATACATGAAACTAGATTTCCGGGCTGGGGCTCTGCAGTTTTGCAGTGGTTTGATAACTTTATGCAAATATGTTGCATGAGGGGCTTCTTCCGGGGACATCAACTTTGGTTTTTGTTTGGTGCTTTTTTGCTGATTCTTGAGTTCTAATCATGATAGACACTTGCTTAATGGTATGTGGAATATTTGATTAGGGGCAAAGCTGCCTTTATATGCTTACAACAGGGCGAAAAAGATTGCTACTGAGAATGCTTTCGTTGCCTGTGATGCCAAAGAGCCTCCTGTTGCCTTCTTGGACTCGCTTCTGCTAGGAGAGGTAATTGAATTTGATGCAAGAAGGAAAATGGAGCCGTCATTTGGAGATTATTATCTTCTCAAGATTAATTCTTAGAAATTATCTACTGTGAATTTGCTATGACAGTGGGAAGACCGGATGGAGAGGGGCCTCTTCCGCTATGACGTCACTTCCTGTGAAACTAAGGTCTCAATACCTTTCACTTTTTTCGCTGTTTTATTCTGTATCACCTAAGTATGGACTATTTATGGTTTTGTGAAGTAAGAGCCCCTTGGATTCTATAGTGATGCAATTAAATGGATTGTCAATAGGTGATACCGGGTCCCTATGGATTTGTTGCCCAGCTCAATGAGGGCCGTCACCTTAAGAAAAGGCCAACTGAGTTTAGGGTCGATAAGGTCCTCCAACCCTTTGATGGCAACAAATTCAACTTCACCAAGGTTGGGCTGGAAGAAGTGCTCTTCCAGTTTGAAGCAAGTAGAGACGGTGAAGTCCAGTTCATCCCTGATGCTCCAATTGATGTTGAAAACTCTCCAAGTGTTGTTGCCATCAATGTAATTTGTACTTTCCCATTGCTGGTTATTGATGAAATCTATTCTTTTCTTGCTGCTATAACAACTAATGTTTGGTTTTCAATGTTATTTCGATTAATAGGTGAGCCCAATTGAGTACGGACACGTGCTCTTGATTCCTTGCATATTTGAGTGCTTGCCTCAAAGGATTGATTATGATAGTTTCTTGCTTGCTCTCTACATGGCTATGGAAGCCAGCAGCCCATACTTTCGGCTTGGATACAACAGCCTGGGTGCATTTGCTACCATCAACCATCTCCACTTCCAGGTATTTCTTTAGGCCTTTTTTTGTTTGTTCTGTGAGTGTTACATACTTTATATGTATCTCTAAGTCCAGCAGAAATATCCAATTTGCAATTAAGGTGGAGTAAGGCTATGTACATCCAGCGAAGGGCCTCTGTGTTGGTGGGATTTCTGGGCATTGTTTTCATCTGGAATAATGTACTTTTGATGTGCAAGTTGACATAGATGCATGAATTCACAGATTGGTAATCGTTGCTTCTTCTAATGTCACAGGCTTATTACTTGGTTACCCCATTCCCAATCGAAAAGGCTCCTACAGGGAAAATTGTCATTTCTAACAATGGCGTTAAGATATTTGAGCTCCTGAAGTATCCAGTCAGAGGTCTTGTCTTTGAGGGTGGAAATTCTTTGCAAGACTTGGCCAAGGTGGTCTCAGACTCTTGTATTTTCCTTCAAGCTTCTAACATCCCCTACAATGTCCTCATTGCTGACTCTGGAAAGCGGATTTTTCTCCTCCCTCAGGTACTGTGTGATTGATCCCACAATTTTCTGCCTCATCCAAGTAGCTTTGTTTGGGAGTTTATAGTCAGAGTAAATAAAAGTTTTATTCATTAGAAGAAGAAAGCATAAATGACTGTCCTTATCAAAAAAAAAAAGAAAGCATAAATGACTGTAAGGAAAGTGATCTTTTTTTTGGGTGTTCAGTGAACATGAGAAAGAGTTCAGACTAAGCCTAGTTCTACAGTATTTTACGCACTGAACTAGAGGGCAAGAGAAAGAAGGGTTAAGGAAAAAGAACTGCTTTGTTTTTCTCCGCTTTTATCTTAATGAAAACTCTCTTAAAATGGATGAAGAGGTCCCTTGTTTTTTTTACTTGCTCCATTCTGAAACTGGGCCTTAACTAATTGCTAATGTTCCTCTCTGTTAATGTCTGTGCAGTGCTATGCGGAGAAACAAGCTCTAGGGGAGGTGAGTCCTGAACTCCTTGACACTCAAGTGAACCCAGCAGTGTGGGAGATCAGTGGGCATATTGTGTTGAAGCGGAGAGAGGACTATGATGAGGCCTCAGAGGAGAATGCCTGGAGGCTACTTGCTGAGGTGTCTCTTTCTGAAGCAAGATTTGAAGAGGTCAAAACTATGATCTTCGAAGCCATCAACTGCCCCATTGCTGAAACTTGGTCAGATGCGTCTCTTGATGACGCAGAAGCCGGACATTCACCTTCCAGGCAGGTGGATTCTTTGAAGAGGGGTTCCTCGGCTATGGTCGTCCCTGGGAGCCATGAATGTGTGGTTCTCCAGTGAAGCAGAAGGGCTACACTGGCCTTTCTACTGCAACAACTTTAAATATCACAAAGCTCAGTTTGGATTATGCCACCTGCATTCGTATTTCTTGCTGGTGTTGGATGCTCATGGGTGGTTCTTAATAATGGCTTTTAACTCCTTGTGAAACCGCAAGGACAGCGGCCATTTCTGTAATAACAATCCTTGCAAACCTAGTCTCAGGGCAAGTGGGTGTATTAGTATCTGTCCGGAGCGGTTGGCTAGGCGCTCATAAGGCTGATATTTGCGTCATTACGCAATAATTCGTAGTATATAAGTTGTCTTCTGATATATTCTGGTGATTTTTTAAATTACGGATGCAACATTGTTTTGGTACTCAATCTTGTCCTTTCCTCATACTTCCTGCACTTGGAATTCCAATTTGAAACACTACAAGGTCCTCATAATTGGCAATCATGCAAAGATGTTGTTACCGCAGTTAAGTCCACAACCATTGTGTTACCAACATAGCTTAATCAAAGCGGTTCGGTATTTGTTCCTTCTTAAGGTTTCAGGTTCCAATTTTGTGAACGTACATAGTTTATGGTTGAAAATCTACACCAACTGTAACTTGATTATGATTGTGGAAGACAAAAGAAGAAAAACAAACTCATAGTAATCAAGGACTTCATCAGAGGTTAAAAAGATGATGATAACCTAACAGGAAGGAAGAGCACGGACAACTCTGGGACCTAAAAGATTAGGCCTCTGCAGTGTCCCTCATGATTAGTAAGTTCTTAGCTAGTCCTACATCATAGTGACTAGCAACGAATACCTCAATGTGATATCTTTGTATTGACAAATAACAATAATATAACTATATCATGAACCACATCCACACGATATATCATATAAATGATGCATGAAAATTAAAAAAAAATTAAAAAGTTAAGAGTAGAATACTCCCTCTTTCAATCATTGATATGTGTTAAGTAGGAAAACTCCAATGAATATAATTATTATCTCATTGAACTGGCGGCAACTGCCGGAGAGTTTGTTCAACAAGAAACATGAGATACATGTGAGAAGACCATCCATATTATAAGGCCAATAATCTCGATCAAAATTTGACACAACTACCGTAAATAGGTTGTACATATATTAAGCTCAAGAGAATTAGATGACCAACAAGTACAGAATCATCCTCCAATAATAAAAATTATATTGTTAGCTTGCGATGGTTATATCACAATACTATGTAATGTTCTATGATATGATGATCAATGGACCAAAATCTACATTGAAAAAAAAAAAGAATCGATACCAACATAGAAATGGGTCCTAGGGAATGCCAATGTTACAAATCTAAAGAACATAAGTTGCAATATCATAATTTCCCTAAGCCACATGAGAATCCATGTATCATGAAACCACCGTCAGAACAACTCATACCCATAATGATATGACAAACCACAAAATTTAATGGCCACAGTCGAACTTTTACTATAGTACTATAACCATATCATGAAACCACATATCAAATTTCACTGCAAGCTTTAAGAAGCAAGCGGATAGACATGCGAACGATAAAATTTACTGGCAGTTCCACAAACGTACACTACAAGAAAACACGCGTTTAAAAACCGAAATATTCGGTTTCAAAAAGGTGAAATCAGTTTCTAAATGAAATTAGAAACCGAATTGAAACCAAAAGTTGCCCATTTCTGCAGGCTTGGTTGCAAACCAATTCTGAAACCGAATTTGTTTCGGTTTCTAAATTTGAAACTGAAATTTGAAACTACTTACTAATCAGTTTCTAATGTTTGGAAACCGAATAAAGCCATCGGTTTCTAATTTTTGGATACTGAATAACAGCCATCGGTTTCTAATGTTTAGAAACTGCATATGGCCATCAGTTTCTAATGTTTGGAAACCGAATGTAGCCATTGGTTTCTAATGTTCGGAAACCGAATGAAATCATCGGCTGCGAACATAACAAAACCGAATACAATGATCGGTTTCTAATATTTGGAAACCATATATCGGTTTCTCATGTTTGAAACTGATCATATTGTTCGGTTTCTAAATTTTGAAACCAAACTCAGCAACCTTGCCATATCCAAATTGTGTCCACCTGCTGTCAATTTTTGGTATTCAGTTTTCAGCACTCATGTCCAACTTCCTGTTTCAATGTTGGTGCCTAAGTAAGAACACAACTCAACCATTTGCAACTGGAATGCCTACCTTATACATACATATATGTATGTATGACTGCCTACAATAATGTCGATTTGAAAAGGTAGAGCAATTTGCTAAATTTACAACCCCACAAAAAAGTTCAAGATTTGTAAGTACGTAATATTCCAAAATACAAATGTATATGAATCCTTATGTGAGATAATTGGGATCCACAAAAGTGAAGGTATATGCATAGTAGAGATCCAAAGCACCCAAAATCAGAAGGCATCTCTGTGCATATATGTTGCAAGCAATCTACTTTTCTGAATCATGGAGTTCTGATGGGTGACCAAGCAAGCTAGACATGAGTGCCATTTGGGATTGAAAACCTAGCAAGGCTTGTTTTTGATCCTCCATCATCTTACATTGTGCCTCTAGCATTCGTCGTTGCTCCTGCATCATTTTTTTTTGCTCTTCCAGCTTTCTTTGTTGTTGCTCGAGTTATCTTTGCTGCTCTTCCATTGAAGTACATTGTTGTTGTAGTTCATTCTTTGTGGAGTTAAGCTCGGTCTTCGTTGTTTCTAATTCACTTTGAAGCTGAGAGACGATGGAGGGAGTGTAACAAGGCATCTTCGAAGTGATGTGATGCACTGGCTTCTCGTAGAAAAGACCGACACTATTGCCCAACCCATAAACGGTGCCTTTCTCGCTCCCCCAACCGCTTCTAGGAAAAGGCTATCATCCTCTTGTGATGGAGGAACTTGTTTTGCTATTTTCAATGGTTGATATTTCTCCTACAAATTATTTCCAAAATACATAGGTTACAAACATTGAAAGTCCATTAGACTGCACACCAACCATGATCCTCACACCAAAAACCAGCAACAAAAACCAAATATAAGTGGAATATAATGAAGCCAGCAACTTACTGACTGAGACAACTGCAATATAATGACTAGAAATGAGCGCAATATAATGACCAGCATTCATTATCTTCATTTGAAGTAATATCTGCAAGGTCACCAGAAATAAGTGTATATTTTCTGCCAGAATGTATTGGTTATCCCAAGTGGATATTTTCTTGAATGCAGGGTAACTTCAATAAACTAACAGAATTGAGTTCTGGAATGCCAAAATCTACTTCAATAGGGAAAAGAAGTGGATATTTTTTGTACATATATTCTGCACATATATACATATATTCTGCACAAATTAGCTACCTCATCATAATTCACATGTGTGTAGTGCTATGTGATTTTCTATATATGAACAATAAATGTGGCTAGAATATATACTATGAATTAATTAAATTGTAAAAAACATATTGCTATGAGAAAATTCTAATGAGGCTTTCTTGTTTTGTTGGTTGCTTCATTACGGCTGGCTTGGTAGGGATTTACTCTGCCTACCAAATGATCGCTGAAATGGGCAAACCTGTTTCATCATATGTTTCATCATAGCTCTGTTGGGGATGTTGTACTCACACTTAAGATTTGTTATTCTTGCAGCTACTAAAAGCAAAGATGACTGACAACCATCATACAATGGCTTCTCAGCGGCTTCTATCATTTCAAAGAAAGCCTTTACTTCAGGATTTGGATCTTCGTCAGCATTACTCGATCCTTCTCCCCAATTAGAAGCCATGGGCCCTAAAGCATCCATAACCATATCCCTCATTGAGGTGCCTTCAACACTACTTGATGTAGACATAAAATTTTGAACTCCTAAATTAGTATGTAGTTCACCATAGTAAGTCCACTGATAATAATTAGGACGTAACCTATTCTTGTAGAGATGTAACTTAACACTATCCTCATCTAAATAAGGCACATTCCAGCATTTATTGCAAGGGCATTTAAGCATTTCATATTTCTTAAAATGCTCTTCCTTACTAGCAAATTCTATAAATCCATCTACTTTTCTCACAAATTCCTCACTCAAATAATCCCCATCAAGCCTCTCATACATCCAATCTCGATTAGTCCCCACTACTGCATTTGTGCAAGAACAACATTCACGACACTGTTAAGATTAAGTATGTATTGTAGGAAAATTTTCTATTCTATGCGATTTAAGAAAGCACATGTAATTCAATTATTAAACAACAACTGTAGAAAACTAATATCAACACATAGAAAATGTTATGACATGGTATGATCTTATATATCCCCTACTACAAACGTAGGTGATCCTAAACCCATTCAAGAATCGTATAACATTTGATTATTTGGCTAAACATTGCATATATGAAGTAAAATTTCGGCAGCATTTCCCTACAGTTCTCCGAACTACGAATTTCGAAGATGAGCCAAACATATGATCATCATCTCCAAAATCGCATCCAGAGAACATAAGGAAACACTAATCAACATTTGCCCAATGTAAGCAATGACTTCGTTGCCGAACAATCAAATATCATAGGGCTCTTAAACTGCCTAAATTGGACAATTCAAAGATTTATACATGTTATAACTTTTTATTAACAAATTACTTAAAGATATTACTAGTAGTATCTTCTAAATACCTATATGATTGAAGACCCTATCTATAATATCATTAAATAAATTGTTTCCAAGATGTCTCACGTATAAATCTCTGAACGGGTATTCTAAGCTTAGTGAAAGAATTATATTCATAGGAATATCCTATACATATAATTCATGTCCATGCATGATTCACACACCAATAGATCACAACATAAATAAACAAACAGTACTCATCAAAGTAAATGCAAACCCAAATACATAAGCTTCGTGTCAAAACATATGACATATTATTCATCCAACCAAGTACGCTAGCACCAACGAAACAATAAAATTTGTCCATTATCATTGCATAATTACGTACAAATTCACTAACCAGTAGGCACATTATGAATGATACATCCCACCATTCATAGTTGACTTAAAATCAAAAGGATTGACAAAAAGCATATCGAAGGAAAGGGTTGCGTACAAGGGTAACATATTTATACAGACAGAGATAAATTTGTCACTTTAATTTATATAACCATGTGTGTGAAATGGTTTGGAATCCATTTCCCTTTCCTTTTTGATGCCAGTACATCATTGGATATCTTTAACCTGTGGTTATTTGATTTATTAGGAATGGGGGTGCAGAATAATGCTTTCAAGTTCTCCACCACTCCCTTGTTATATGGGTTTGCCCAGTGATCATACCTATACCTAAAATTTTCATAAGTTGTCTGCAGAGATAGCCATAAGCACAGAAACCCTAATCTTCAGAATTGACATTAACAAACTCCAATCTTCAGAACTGACATTAAGAAGCAGAGAAACTCTAATTTGCAGAGATAGCCATCAGCAGAGAACCCTCTGCCATTCGACATGAGGGATAAATCCATAGATAACATACATATAGCAATGTGGTTTAAAATATATATACTACTGACATATGCATGTAAATTCTGACAACAAATATCAGGGATGAATCCACCGTTAACGCTTCATATCATGACCCAATCTCAGCAAATGAAGAGCATTCCCCATTTCAACCCAACCAAATCGATAACCCTAATGTTGACTTATCCAACAAACACCGAACAAAATCGACAACCCTAATGTTCATTCCAATAAAAATCGGAACAAAATCTAACATGTTTCACCAAAACCGAACAAATCAACAGTACCTCGAATTGATTTGCGGGAGATGGAGCGATTTTCACCAAAGATGGACGAAATGTGTCCTGATTTTCCTTGAGATAGAGCTAACTCGTTCTAGTGTTGACTGGAGATGGAGCAATTTTGTGGAGATGGCACAACCGAACATGTGCTGGAGATGCAACAATTTTACTCTGTCTTCGCTGTTGGAGTCGATTTGGCAGAGATGGAAGAAACGAACATTTGCTTCGTTTGGCAGAAGAAGATCTCCCTATCTAGTTTCACTCTCCTTGCTGAAGATGTGGTCGATTTAGGGTTTATTTGGAGGAGAGGGCAGCCAGCAGCGGGAAACCATGAAAATGGAGGGACGCCGATTTTGGGAGCACTGGGATATAATTAAAACCATTCAAAATTTAAGCTAAATTTAAAAAAATTACAGTTCGAAACCGAAATTTTAATCGGTTTCAAATTAGAACCCGAAGTATGTATCGTTTCCGAATTTTGAAACCGATGCGCTCATTCATTTCAAAATTAGAAACCACCGAAGGGGTTTCTAACTACGGTTTCCAAACCCTTCTTTTGAAATTGATTTATATTCGGTTTCAAATTTCGGTTTCTAATCGCGTGTTACTTTGTCGTGGTAGGTAAATTCATATTTGCTATTAAAATGTATCATGTATGTAATCAACTTTTAAGAGCTAATCAAACCACATTACAACAAATGCACATCGAATATCTCATATCATCTTATCCCATATATATATATATATAATGCCACAACAGAATCACATATAGGTATGTAAGCATAGTAGTACATCCCAAAATAATAAAAAAGTAGTGCTTTCCTCTCTAAAGTTGTTGGAAATTTTTTGTAGAAAATACCTCAAAAATCAATGGAGAACTTTTCTATAATTTGGGATATAACAAAGTACAGCAATAAGATCAATGTTTAAAAACTTACACTAAGTAGAAGCATACAAAATTCATTCACTTACATAATACAACATCAAAATTTAAAAATAATATAAACAACTAGTTGATTGAATGGAAATAGAGAGAATAATAAGAGTTTAGAAGTAGCCTGGTTTGAAGCATGCCGAAGCACTTTCTTTAGAGAGGAAACACTAGACGCCTACTGCACTAGTAAGATAATAGTCCCTTCAAGTACGGCCCTCTCCCAAGATTCGACAACCCATTAGTTCTCTTCGGATGTAACAAGGAGAATTCCGAACCAATAGATACCCAATACTCAAAATAATATAATTGTGTAAAACATGATAACCCCATGAAATGATTTTGTATAAAGCCATTACTTTTGTTTCCAAGAACCTCATAAACTCTAATGGTTTTTTGTAGACTTGGCAAAACTAACTCGAAATCCGAAGAGAATGACCCGAACTCATACCTGACTCGACATCCGAAACAGGCTCACCCAAAGATGGATTCGAAACCTGAATTGACCAAAATCGAACCATACCCGATCCGAAATTTTCAACAAAGTTGCTTATTTTTGCATGATAAACTTATTGGAAAAAAAATCAGTTGATCCGAAGTTAACCTGAATTGAAGTTCACCCGACTCAAACCGAACCGACCTAAAATGTTGCTTGATCCAAAAGATGACTCGACCCAAACTTAACCTGACCCATACCCAAATCGAATGACTCGTTTATCGGGTCTCGTTTTTTGGGTGATTGATCATCTCACACCACCAACTTTAGCCTACATCTACAGGAAAAAATATTCATCTTTATCTGTTGAAGTTAGCTAAAAATAAGGGATCTTAATCTATCCCTCTTTTTCTCTCCCACTAAGAGCATAAAAGATTTTGATAAACTAACTAAATATCGAGAAGCCAATAAACAAGGGCATAATCCCAACAAAAATGGAGCATTATCTAAGTAAAACTCACCAAGTCAACCTTGAAAAAAGAGGTAAAATAATTTTACACCAAAAGTTATTTCTATAGAAAGATTTTATATGAGTAAAATAAATAACGGTAAAAAAATAATTTTCGTAACAGATTTTCAAATCATAAATAATTTTCCAACAATAGAGGCGATATGCCTAAACACAGTTTCATTTATCGACTTAGTTGGGCGATGGACCACCTAGTTTTTTAGTGTTCAGTATTCTAGTATTTTGACTAATATTTCAAATAGTGACTCAAGATTTAGATGGGTGGGAAAACTTTTCCTAGAAGGTGGCTTCCACCTGTAGATACTTCTATGTTGAATATAAACCCCTATAATTGTCATGGTAATGAACTTTAATCTCTCCAACCACCCCCCAAAACAAACAAAAACAGTTATCTGAAGAGACAAGATATAAAGCTAATTCCAAAAGTAGTTTTGAATTTTTCTTTTTTCTTAAACAATCAATTTAGTTGTTTGAAAAACTGGCTAGACTATTTTCGGTAATCAATTTTAGAGTTTTCTCTTTCCTGTTTGCAATTTTAAATGGATTCCAAAAGAATTGTGCCCTTTTTTTCCAGTGGCCAAAACTCTACACTTAGACTCTCTAATAGTTTAAACTAGCTAGACCCGGCCCGCTCCCTTATCTTTCTTGACATGATCATAAATCATAATGTACTGCATTTGTAATTATATAATTTAATTAACAAAGCCCCACTAAATTTAATAACAATTTTGTAAACTGCTAGTTTTGTTGAAAAGATGTCGCGGAAATTATGGCCTCGAACTGTTTGTGAAAATGTCTTTTAGCACAAGATACGCATGGTTCAATCAATACCAAAATCCCTTGCACAATAATATGCTGATTATAAATAGCACAAAGAAATGGCGTGAAAAAATCACCCTCAACTCACCCATACGTCTCCTTTTGGTTAATCACAGAGAGAGAGAGAGAGAGAGAGAATGGACAAATTGGCCATATTTGCAATTTTCCTGATCATGACATCTGCAGGTTTGATATATTCATCCCAATATCTTCTTTTGATTTATTCATCATTTTATTTACTATTTTATCATTATTTCTGCATGTGAGAAAATTTTCAGTTCTTATTTGTTTAAAGACTCATGCTATGCACGGCTCGTTTTAAATATTAATTTTAAAAAATTTACTTACATGAAATTTTATGAAAATATTCGTTTAAAATTTTACAAAGTATGGCATATATAATTTGTTTTTTAAAATAATATTAAAACAAATCATTTAATTATTAGATCAATTATACAAGAATTCTATAAATATAGTATCTAAATATAATCACAAATTAAACACAACTCATGAATGCATCTTCATAAAAGTTAAAAAAAAACTTTTCATACAACATTTAGTGCTAATTATAATGCAACTTCAAAATCCAAAAATATATACATACTAGAACAATTCCCTTTGCGATGCAAGAATTGAGTAAACTAATAAGTCAATGTTCAAAATTATAAGTATTCAATCGACGATTTTTTTTTTCATTGTTCAGATTTATTTTATTAGTTAAGGAATTTTTGTACCTGTTGTTTTGTTTATCATTTACACATATGTTATTTTTTGTGCTATTTTTACATGTTAGTATTTATTATTGTCACTTCTAAGTAATTAACTAAGGAGAAGATGGAAGATCTTGCAGGTTATATAATAAATAAAAAAGAATTGTATGCATGTTAGAAGAAACAAAAATAATTGAAATAATAATAGTTAATATCCTAACCAATAATGTTATAACACTTCGCAAAAGCTTGTGGAATTACTCAATTTTATATATAATTATATAGATATATAATTTAATAAATCCAAAGCGTAACTTGGGCCTCCACGCATTATAGTAAAGACATTTAGTAATTGGTTATTCAATAATCCAGAGAATTTTAGTTGGTCATAATTTTTCAAGGGGTGGAACCAGCAGAGTTCGTTGACTCGTAACAGCTCATGAGTTGATTCAATAGCATATTTGTAAGAAACCATTTAAAAAGACACTTTTCGACACACTCATGCTTCACATCATGCTTTTTTTAAAAAAAAAAGGAAGAGAGAGAGAGAGACAGAGGCGTTCAAGCTTCGAAAAGCTCGGATTTTTCAACTTGCAAACTTCGCGGGAGCCTTCACAACTTGAAAAAAGAGATAATAAGTGAATTTTAAGCCTGCACATTTCTAATCCAAGCTCCAAGTTCACTTATTTACGGAATCTTAGGCTCTGTTTGGTCTTTAGAAAATTTGATGGAAAGAAAAGTTAAAGGAAAAAAAAATGAAGGAAAAAAAGTAGGAAGAAAATGAGTTTTTTTCTCTTGTTTAGATCAAGGAAAAAATACAAGAATTTGGATGAGAAATTTGAATGTTGATGAACTACTTAAATCATTTTGATGCCATTTAAACCATCCAAAGTTGGAGAAGGTTGGGAATTTTCCTCAAACTTTCCTCACAATTTTATGAGGAAAATTTTGTCACTTGTTTCTAACAATTTTTCCAACAAACATTCCTCCATATTTTTTTTTTTTTTTGTAATTTTCTCTAAGCCAAACATAAGAAAAAAAGTAACTTTCCTAAATTTATTTCTTTCCACCAAACTTTTCAAGGTCCAAACAGAATCTTAAGGATTAGGCCAGCTAGTAGCAATTTGGTTACAAGTTGCAACCACCCTAATATACTAACAAAAATAAATGTCGAATTTTTACTAACATGATGTGACATGGTTATATGAAAAATATCACCTTAAAAATAAGGAATTTTAATTAAAAAAAAAGAAAAAGACAAAGAAAAGACACAATATTTAGGTATGGTTTTAACATACTTTTTGCTAGTAAGAGTGGAGCTTTTAATTTGGTTAAAGCATTATAGATTAGTTTGTATGTCCAGTTCACGTGATCCAAATTAGGTTGGTTTATAGGCTTAACTGATCTTCTGATCCACTTTGTATGTGACCAAGCTAAAGCAAGTTTTACTTTTTTTTTTAAAAAAAAAATCACAACTTAACTCAAATTTATTTCTTGACTTGTGCCTCCACTAAGCCAAATCATCCCAGTGTGTCATCTTGCTACTTTGCTAGGGCTTAAGATAGCCGGGTCGCTGGTTAATTAGGACACGATAAAAGAGCCGGAGAAGACACCTCCACATACAAAAGGAGTGTGTTTTTATTTTATTTTTTTAATTTTTTTGGGTGCGTAAGAACTGCAAAGGTTGATACAGGCGAGATTCGAATCTAACTCTCTGGTAACAGATTTTAAAGACTTTACCAATTGACTAGTTGGCACTCACATACAAATGATGTTTTTAATTATTTTCGTTGGTGCTACTGGCTAATTAGTGTGTGTTTACATGTAACAGTGCCAACAATCATGGCAAGGATGCCACAGACTTTTGACAACAGCAATAACATCGACAACAACATTGTCATGGTGACCACAGAAGAAATAGTCCTGGAAAACACAAAGGAAACAGGAACAACAACAACGACAACAACAACAACAACACTGGGTTGTGCAAATACGGGTGAAAGTTGTTGGAATGGAGTCGCATGTTGTCCCGGAAATACGTGCTCAGAGGGTCCCTACAATTCAGTTTGTGTAGAAATTGTGTTCCCACCCCCCTTCCCCTGTTGCTAGTAAACCTACCAGGTGGACATGCGTAATCGAAGGTAATTAGCTTGGAGTACCAATAAGATCAGGGCATACATAGGAATGATATGGCCCTGAAGATCAACCTATTACTCTGTTTGCTGTGGTGAGTTGTTCATGGAACCTTTATGGTGCAAATATTATGAACAAAAGTAATTGTGTCTTTCTGCGGATTTGATATGTACTAGCTGTGTTTAGTAACGCGTAATAGATGTGACTGAATGTAATCAACGGACTGAAGTTCTACAAGTTACAGTGTTGATAATATTATGTTCCACCCACCAAAAATAATGTAAGTTCCTAGAGCAATGTTTTATCGTGTTATGAATTTGTCAAAGGTGAAGTGGTTCATTAACAAGCTAGTTATCTACATGTGTGTGTATTAGCTAATTGTTTGCTTTTGTGTGTGAATTCTGATTTTCTTCCCGCTTTAAATGCTTACAGAAAGAAAGTATGTGATGCTTACCAAATAATTAATGGGATCGCATACATCAAATGTATCAATTCTAGTTATTTTTTGCGCTTTAAATGCTTACGAAAAGAAATTGTGTGATGCTTGCCATACAAACAATAACCACAAAGGTTGAGAACTAGACCTTTAGATAAATGGATGGGAGAATCTCCAACCTTTTCTCACTCACATTGAGCTAGCCTGGAGTGGAAGAGATTTGATGAAGTATCTTCTTTAGCCATATCAATGCATCCACCGCACGCCTCAAACGTGTCATGCAGAGAGTACACCAAAGCTTCCTTCTTGCAACATCGTAAAGAACCCTTGGTGAATTTCCACGTACCATCACCAAGTTGATGCTTGAAACCTTTCTTGTGCAGAACATTCAATTAGTGTTCGGTTCAATTTTGTTGGAATAAATTGGGAAATAATTTCAGGAGGCATAGAAATGATATTTTATTTTCTATTCTATTCGTTTTATTTCAATTTAAGAATGAAGTTAGTATAAGTTAAGAATGATACCTCAAGACATGGGCTTATGTAGACTCAAAAGGTGGGAGACGTTTGCAAAATCATACACAGTGAGATTGTCATTCTATCTGAAACGTGACTCCACGCAAATAAAGACCCCAAACAATTCTGAGGTACAGGAATATGTGATGTACGTGTGCGTGTGTGTGTGTATATATATATATACATATATATATATATGTGTGTGTGTGTGTGTATATATATATATATCCATATATATATATATATAT
>JAKOGI010002965.1:27500-75055 GCA_029747015.1 Carnegiea gigantea | reverse complement strand
ATATATATATATACATATATGTATATACACACATATATACACATATATATATATAGATATGTATATGTATCTATATTTATATATATATATATATATATATATATATATATATATATATATATATATATATATATATATATATATATATATATATATATATATATATATATATGTAGTATGTATGTATACATATATATATATATGTGTGTGTGTATATATAATGTGTGTGTAAATATATATATATATATATATATATATATATATATATATATATATATATATGTGTATATATATATATTATATATTATATATATATTAAAATATTATATATATATATATAATACTATATATATATATTATATATATGTGTGTGTGTATATATATATGTATATATATATGAATCATATATTATGTTTGTATTCTTATAATATTTCCTTTTTTGTCAAAGGAAATAATTACTTTCTTAGCATGTCAAATGCAATCATGGAGTGAATTATCTGTTTATAAACAATAATTCTTTATGATCTATATAAAATTAAATTGTTTCTGCATTTAAATTCTTTTAGAATTTTTAATTATGAATATTGGGTGTAATTCCAAAAATTATTAAATTTGAGATCGGGGATGGGGAGAAGAAGCAATCGGGGGGCTGTAGAAGAGAGAAAGCGAGGTTAACAGAGTTGTTCAGGCTAGATGTGATGCTCTCATTAGTTGAAAATTCAAGGTGATACAAATTGATGTTGCATGCAAGGAGATCATCCAAACGTGCATTAAGGCCCTATTTGGAAACAACTATTAGTTGTTAGTTGTTAACTGTTTGTATTAGCTATTGTTGTGCATCAGCTATTTGAATTACCTATTTATAGAAAAAGTATTTTGATTAAGTTAGCTGTTTCTATGAAAGATACTCCATAAAATTTCATTTATGATCTTATCTATAGATTATTTTTTAACGGAACATAATTTTTTTATTGGTCATCTAATTGAATTAAACTTGTGTCATATGGATAAATTAATTTCATTCATAAAATGTTGCTTTCTTACTAATTTTACATAATTTTTATTCATTATTTATCTTTTCAATTTTTATCTGTCTAACCTATGACGTTATCTTGTCATTTATTAGATTATTTTTTTGGCTATGAACTGAAATTGAAATTTACATGAATTTCTAATGATATGTTCATTAAATTCAATTCATATAAAGCATGAGATCAAGTATTACTATATACTTGCATCAATGCAAAATTTACTATCTAATTAATCGAAAGGAGGGCTAAATACTCTAAATATAATTATCAAACGTTTATTGATGTGCATGATAAGAGAACCAAATAAATTCAACATAACAAACTAACAAAATAAGAAAATCTACACCAGAAAAATATACTCAGTGGCTAAAGTGCAAACAACAGAAGTGATAATACAACTTCAATGATTTGTTTCCCTCCTTAAAAAAAAAAAAAAAAGGTACCTACAATTATTAATTTTCAAGATTTAACTAGGTTCGAATTTTATTGATATAAGCTTTCAAGCAATACTTCATGATACTTCATACTCTTTTTATTTCACAAAAGTAACATTATGTGGATATGATTTAATGGCATGTAGGGTAATTTCTTTAAACTTTTGGACAAATATATCATTTTTATAAAAAAACTATTTTCAAAAGGCTAATGTAAATAATATTTTGAAAAAGAGTCGTTTGGAGCCAAGCAGTCATTTGAAATAGTTATTTATCAAATACCATTTGACTATTTGATTTGATCAAAACAGTTAAAAGCTCTCAAATAGTTCTTTTTCTCCCCAAAAAAAAAAAAAAAAACTGTTGAAATTAAAGTAGTTGATCTAATGAAGCAAAGTGGGGCCCGCTGTCGTTCAAAAGTCATTATCTTCCGTCTCCCATCACAGCAAGAAACAAAAATACTTTTGGTAAGAGAAAGCAAGAAAAATACTTCGAAGAGAGCTTGGACCATGAAAAGAATCACATTAAAGAGAAGGGATAACCCGACCGTCGCTCAATCACTCTATTTTCTTTATGTGGATTCATCGTTGATTACATTCAATTTTGAGATCATAGACATTTGTTCCATTGCCATCACATAATTAATTTATCTTCTCGTTTCTATTTTCAAAGATATTACTCTGTTTCCATCTTTATGTATCCAATCTTAAAATTGGAAAAACAAAAAATTGTTCAGATCATCAGAACCAGAATTAAACACAAACAAAATCAAAATGATTCATCATTCGTCACGTATTAATTTAAAATAAGACCGCAAGTTTAAGTTTTGCAAATTGAAAAAATTTTAAATTAAAAGAACTTTATTTTATAAATCAATTCGGTTAATAACTCGTGTTATGTACAAATTATTGTTAAATATAATCATAATATTGAGACTATCCGCAAATTAGAAGAACTCTATTTTAGAAATAAAGTTTGCTTAATTATACATTTGTTAATGTCGTCAATAAATTTATCATATGAATTATAAATTAATAAAATTAATAAATAGAGTAACATATAAAGTCCGTTATGTATGAGACTTCAAATAAAAAAATCACTCATAACATCAACTTATTGTCTTCAATTGTTTTTTTTTTTTTTCATTGTGAAAAGACAAATAATAAATGGATTGAAAACCATTATAATTATTTAAGAAAATTAAAAAGATGTTAGAGTACTAAAACGAACAATAATTACTAAATTACATAGACCAAAATACAATTTTTTTAAAAAAAATAAAATCCTTAAACACCCTTGATAGGTGTATATAAACATATTGCCGTCCACAAGTAAAGAATATATATATATATATATATATATATATATAAAATTGATATATGAAGAAAATAATAAGTTGAGAAACATGTGCGCTTTATAAAATGTCTTCCCAAAATCAAGAAATATCAACCGCAGGACCCAAATTACGGCCCAGATGTCGCAAGGATTGGATGTTAGCTATAAGTGCGAGACCGATGTGTGGGTTGGCGGTCTCACTTTGCCGTTCGTTCTTACCAACAACACCAGCAACAACACAATCACGTTCACATCTTCACCCCTCGTCTCTCTCCTCAAACCCGATGGCAGAGTCGGAGTGTGATGGAATCACCCAGCGGTCAGTGAGCGTCAACGGAATCAAGATGCACGTGGCGGAAAAAGGGGAGGGAGCAGTGGTCCTGTTCATCCACGGCTTCCCGGAGCTATGGTACACCTGGCGGCACCAGATCGTAGCCCTGGCGGAGCAGGGATACCGAGCCGTGGCCCCTGACATGAGGGGCTACGGGGGCACCGACGCGCCCAAGGAGGCGAGTGCCTACACGTACGGCCACTTGGTGGGTGACCTGGTGGCTCTGCTGGACGAGCTCGGGGCCGAGCAGGCGTTCGTGGTGGGCCACGACTGGGGGGCCATCGTCGCTTGGTGGCTCTGCCTCTTCCGACCCGACCGGGTCAAGGCGCTTGTCAATCTTAGCGTGGCTTTCTCTCCCCGGAATCCCAAGTACAAGCCAGTTGACATGCTACGCGCTGCCTATGGCGATGACTATTATGTCTGCCGATTTCAGGTTTTATTTTCATTTTTCGTTAATTCTTCTTTCTTTATTTCTTCTGTTCTTTGGTATTCTATTCCCTTTTGGAAAAGGATGGGGGAATTTTTCTTTTTCCTTAAAAAGATACCGGATGCTATTAATCCAAATTGACAAATCGTGCAACAATCTGTTTTGGGTTTTTGGTAGACCTTATCAAAATGCGGGTCGGGTGGGCTGAGGGTCGGTAGTTAGAATTTTTTTGACTCTGAGACTTCATTTGGTCCTTAAAAAATTTGATGAAAGAAAAAGTTGAAGGGAAAAAAATGTGAAAGAAAAACGTAGGGAAAAAATGAAATTTTTTTTTCTTGTTTAGATCAAAAAAAAAATATAAAAATTTGAATGAGAAATTTAAATATTAATGAACTACTTAAATTATTTTAATACCATCTAAATAATATAAAGTTAGAAAAAGTTAGAAATTTTCCTCAAATTTTCCTCATAATTTTATGAGAAAAATTTTATTACTTGTTTTTAATAATTTTTTCATTAAATTTTTCTCCATATTTTTTTTCTTTGTAATTTTCTCTAAATCAAACACAAAAAAAATAATTTTTCTAAATTTTTTTTCTATCAGATTTTCTTAGATCTAAACAAAACCTAACCCTACCTGAACCTCATGTGAGTCAACATACCTCCAACCCTGACGTTGATCTTATGGATACCTTCAGGCCAGCGGATCATATCCGACCCTCAAGCCCTCTATATATAAAATTAGATTTTTGTAAAAGTATACCTTATTGTTGGAGTAATAATCACCATGAGCTGTGGGTTGTGGCTGAGCAAGACAAATCCGGTGAGGAGTGGTCGGTGCCGTGAACCGCTTCGAGTCGCCGGCGTCAGCAAGCAGCAGGAGTTGGCGGCAGAAGACTCGAACCAGATGACGGCAGCAATCAGCACACGAAACAGTAACTCGCCGATGTTGGAGTTTCCGGCGTACAACCGAGTCGCCGGCAGACCTTAAGCGAAGGGAGGATGTTGGATTTTCCGGTGTCCAACTGCGGGGACTGGAGAGGGAGAGGGGAAGCGAGAAATTGAGACCTCAACAAGGCAAACCACCGATTCCCTAACTCCTAAGGTTGTCCGTCATTTTAAGTTTTAGATTTTACAATTTTTTTTTGTTAGGTGAGGGTCGTGGGTCGGGTTAGTCGCTCAGCGGGTCAGAGCCTATGTATGATCTCGACCCTCACCGTACGCGGATACCCTCACATTGAGAGTCGGGTCGGGTCAAAAGCAAAAAATAGATGTCCGAGCATTCACTTTTTCGGTTCGGGTCGGGTCGGGTCGGGCGGATCCTGACCTGTTGATCACGTCTAATTTTTGGCTATTACGTTTTTTAGATGTAATAAATTCTTTTTCTAAAGTTTGCTTTCATTTTATTGCTAATTTAGTTCTTTAGGGCCTCTTCTTTTCATTGATCCTTTTCAATTTATTAATTTTAACTTTTTTAATTAACTTTAACCTATTATATAATAAAAAGTATTAATTGTAATCAATTTCAATCAATTTTAATCAACTTCAATCCACATTTTTAAAAATTTTATTCTCACTATTCTAATCAACTTCAACTCACTTCAAATAACTTCAACCTAATTCAATCTATTTCAAGTTATTTCAACTTACTTCAACAAAAATAAAAAAATCAACTTTAATTCATTTCAATGTACCTTAATTAATTTCACTCTTTTACCAATTTTAATTTACCAATGAAGAGAATATACCCTAATTAATTTAACTTTGAGCTTTTTTAACGGAAAAATATTAGTTGTGGATTGAGACAATCAATCTCACTAACTATTTCTTACAAAAATAACTAACATGTGCAGCTTAATTCATTATGCAAATAAGTGATAATTTAACTTGGGATTTTGAAATATTTACTTGTTGGTGTTCCTATTGGGTAAACGTTTATTGCACTGGTCTTCTATATGATTCGAGTCCTTGGTGGGTTGCTTGATTTGTATATGCCGTACGACCGTAGTCTGTTCAGTTGCCGGATATAGGTGCCACATATAATATTTGCCTCTAATTAGTTAAGATGCGTGGGTCCTTCGTGGGTTGCTTGATTTGTATATACCGTGAGACACGTAGTCGATCTGGTCAGTTGCACCCCTATGCGGCACTCTTTGAATATAGAAAACGAGTTGATAAGACCAACAAATCATTTTCAGGACGCATCATTTCAGTAACAGCGCATTCATTGCTTACTGTTTTGTACTATTCAAAACTGATTCTGACTGCCTGTTAGATGTCTCTATTATTGCTGACCTCTTGTTTGTACATTTGTTTACTGTTTTTTTTTCTTTTTAGGGCGCTAAATCTTATTATTTTTAGTACTCATTGCTAATTCATATAGTTGAAATGGTTAGAGCTTGTTCTTTTCATTGAAAAATAGAATTTGAAAATTGGGTGAAGTTAATTGGAATAAATTGAAGTGCATATTTTTTATTAAAGTGGATTAAAATTAGTTGAAATTAGTATAATTTTTATATAATGAGTAGAAGTTTGTTAAAATAGTTGGTTAAAATTGGTTAAAGTTGATTGAAGTTGATTGAATTTGATATTTTTTTATTGAAATTCATGAAGTGGTTTGAAGTGGGTTGAGATTGGTAAATTGAGATTTACCAATTAAAAAAAACAGGGCTTTAGTCTTAGTAATTGATCACTTCGCTCATACACGTCTTAAACTTCTACTTAATTCCTAGATCTAATTTTTTGAGAAAATTAGAAAATTATTATTGGGAAATTATTTCCCCTCCCCACTTTCATGTTTTATTTTATTTTTTGTTTTTACTTTTAATATTTATTTATTTATATACTTTTGTTTTGGCTTTGATTTTGCCATCCATTTTGGAATTACTTTTAGCTAAAATTTTACAGTACTGTCTTCTTAGAAGTCTACCGTCTATACCCGCTGTTCTTTTACCAGAAATTACTAATTGCGAATGTTGCGAAAGAGTGATGATCTGTCTTAATTGTTATAAGGTAATTTTAAATGTCTCATCTTATCTTGAATTTATATGTTGTATAATTTAAAATCACCAAATTTTCAATAATTATACTTAGTTATAAATTATAAAGTTTAAATATTCTATTGTTACGCCAATAAATTATATATTAAATAACGCTCTAATCGTATCAACTAGGAGCGGCAATGAGGCGGGTACGGGGCGAGTTTCACTGTACACTCATCCATACCCATTTTCAAAATTAATACCCATACCCATACCCATACCCATACCCATACTCATCGGATATTTAACGTTATACCAATACCCATACCTACTGGATATAGGAGGTATGTTGGTTTTATTCGAGTACATATAGATAAAAAAGAATTAAACTCATTTGTACTCATATTCAGTATCAAATAGTCAATATGTCACATTAACACCAAACTTTCAACAACATATTATATCACATCAAATACAACTAAAAGTTTGCCAATCACAACAATAAATTAGCACTCATCAATTACAATTTTAAACAAAATGTTCCGTCGAAATTTTGAATATCATATAACTCAAAAGAGCTAACAAAATATTTAAGTACAAGTAATAAATCAGAACTTTAAACCAATGAGTATGAGTTTTATATCAGGTGGGTATGAGATGGGTACAAGACGGATATTGATAAAATGGGTACGGGGGGGTAGGACCTATGCGCATACTCATACCTATACTCATGCCTATTTTAATATTATCCGCCCCATACCTATTTTTTTATATTTTCACCACCCATACCATAATACCCAATGGGGCGAGTTTTGTGGGTTTTAGGTGGGTATAGGTTTTTTTGCTGGTCCTAGTGTCAGCCCTATTGATGTAGTCATATGACACGCCTGGATAAAAAGTTTTCACACAATTTATAAGTTGTAACATGTTTTCACTATTCAATTATACCCTTTTTTCAATTTAGAAACATTGTAATATGATTTTTAGGACAAAACAAGATACTTAAGAGTTAAAGAAGTATCTTGTCATAAGACATGTATCATTTTCTATAGCAAAATTAATGTTAGAATACAGTTGAACAAAGGGTGTTTTCGTCGACTGCATTAGTATCTTTATTAGTAATTTAATATAGTACAACATAATTTTTTTAAAGAAAAAACGTTTGTTCAAATGAGTTGTTTTTAAAAGAGTGTTTCCATCAAACACAAATCTCAAATAGTTGATGTTTGAGGTTTTTTCGAATACATAAATTAGAACTATTTGGATGAAAATAGGAATAATAATTAATTGAATTGGCCTGATAAATTGAGTCCAATCGTTTTATTGAATTGGCTCGATAGTTTGAGTCCAAAAATTGGTTTTGGTGGATTAGTGTGTGCTAATTAAGAGTTAGGACTAAAGAGGACATTAGGGAAAACAGAAAACAATAAGGCTATGTTTGAACTTTGAAAAATTTGGTGGAAAGAAAAAAAAAATTTGGAAAAGCTATTTTTTTTCTTGTGTTTAGTTAAGAGAAAATCACAAAGAAAAAAATATAGAAGAATGTTAGGTGGAAGAATTGTTAGAAACAAGTGATAAAATTTTCTTCATAAAATTATGAGAAAAGTTTGAGGAAAATTCTCAACCTCCTTTAACTTTATATTGTTTAGATGACATCAACATAATTCAACTAGTCCATCGACATTTAAATTTTTCATTCAAATTCTTGTATTTTTTCTTTAATCTAAATTAGAGGAAAAAAACTCATTTTTTCGCTACTTTTTTTCTCATTCCCTTTTTTTTTTCCTTCAACTTTTCTTTCCACCAAATTTTTTAATGACCAAACAGAACCTAAAATTTGCGCTGAGGCAAGTCATGAAATTTAAGTTTGGTAATCATCCGGAGAAACTTGTTTCAATCAAAGGTACTTCTGCATCATTTAATTAGATTTAGTTAATTTCGCCAGGCTCATTTTTTTAAAAGGGTAAATAAACCATAAATTAAATGATGTTAAGCATGTTTTGTTACGAGAGTATGTTATGCTCATGGTTATCCAATGCGTGACACACACATTATTTGCTTTTCTTTGTTCTCTCTTTTTTTGGGGTGGTAGTATATTGCTCTTTTCCCTGAAAAATTGTCTGTAATCTCTGCGAAATCTTTTGTTAGAGGATAAATATATTTTTAGGCCTTTAACCATTAGCTTAAGCTTTTGGTTAAGATGGTTCATGAACATGGTATCAGAGCATTTTTGAGCGAGAGGTCTCAAGTTCGAATCTCAACAGCTCCCATGTTTATTTATTGCATAAGGTAGAGGGAGCCTTTGCAGCATCCACGCTTCAAGCCCAAAGAGCATTTGCGTGAGGGGGCATGTTAGAGGATAAATCTATTCCTGGACCTTCAATCATCCGCTTAAACTTTTGATCGAGATGGTTCGTGAACATCTTTAATGAAGTTTTGGCGTCAACGTGCGTGCATGATTTTAATATATTATCAGATCCATCCCCCCCCCCCCCCCCCCCCCCCCCCCAACCCTCCTCTTTTCGCGGATCAATTATCTCTCCCAAGGTCATGCGTGTATAATATTATGGACACCACTTCATCCAGACAAGATGCCCAACTGATTGTAACTGATTGTTTTTTTTTTTTTTTTAAAAAACATGTATGTCATAGCACGTGGTTGACGACGTCCACCTAACCTACCTTCTGGATATATAGCCAATTGATGAGACAAACAGCATCACCTTCAGTAATCTGACTGTATGCCTGTCACATGTTTCATAGTGTTGCTAAAACATTAGAACTATTTGTATGATAACTTCTTTCATCTTACAGCATGCTTTTATTGTTAATATTTTCTACAAATTAATTATCAAAAATCCCTATCTCACAAATTTACCTCTAGTTCTCATAATTTAAGTACTGAACCGATTTTCCTTATCTCTAACCCCCTCTGCCACCCCCGGAAAAAAGGATTCGACAAAATAAGTAAAAGAATCACATTATCATTTTCCCTTCTCTCGAATTAAAAAACCATAATCATCTATTCAAAGTATCAAATGAAAATATCAATTTTGAAAAACATCTAATCGAAATGCCAAATGAGTTATGAAGAGCAGATATTTTCATTTTCACCCTTAAAGCTCCATATTTTTTCGACCAACGATGTATCAACCCCTCCCCTTTTTCAATCTCTTCCACTTATGTTACACATGCAAGTGCATATTGATACACACATGTACACATCGAACTGAGAGTAAGAACAATTATGAAAACTGTGGCAATATACATACGCACACATATTATTAGTGTTAAATTTAATCAAATAACCAGCAACTTTTTTACATCATAAGATCCAAGCCTCTTTGTTTCACTTCCTTCTTACATGGTAAGAGTGTTTCCGTTTCTTGTTGCATTGCTATCACCGGACTTGTTTGTAATGTTGCCTTCTGAAATATAATGGCTTGGTAAAATGTTGATCAAACATTATTTGTTGGGAATGAAATTAAGGTGCCAGGAGAAATGGAAGCCGAGATAGCTGAAGCAGGGGGTGCAGACACGTTGCTGAGGCGGATCTACGCCTTTCGCACACCAGGGCCATTGTTCCTGCCCAAAGGCCAGTGGTACAAGGACTTGCCTCCTTACCCCTCTTGGCTTCCCCAAAAAGAAGCCGCTTACTATGTTGACACTTTCAATAAGAGCGGCTTCACTGGAGGGATGAATTATTACCGCGCTTTCAATCTGTATGTTCCTGACAAATCTTTTTGTATTGGTTGCACTTGCACCTCTTTCATGATTGTTTTCTGTATTGATTGGTTAGACGTCAAATCATTAAAATTGTGATGGCAATGATGCAGAAACTGGGAAATCACAGCACCGTGGACTGGAGCTCAGGTGAAAGTACCGGTGAAGTTCATAGTTGGAGACTTGGATTTGACATACTATTTGCCGGGGGTGAAGGATTACATTCACAAGGGCGGAATGAAGAAGGATGTGCCCCTTCTCCAGGAGGTGGTGATCTTGGAAGGAGTTGGACATTTCCTTCAGGAAGAGCAGCCTGAACTTATCACCAAGCATATTCGTGACTTCCTTCAGAAGTTCTGAAAATAGTCTTCTCAATGATAAATAATATTTGGGTGTCAACTGTTTTTCATTGGTGTGTTTCTGTTTGTGCTTTCATGACGTGTTGACTATTGACAATACTGGATTCAGCTATTGATTTCAAAGATCTAATAAACTATACCTTTCAAGAGTTGGATAATTAGGTACCGATTAACAAGTTGCTTAGAGTTGGTCATTGTCGAGGTTGGTTTTGCCACGTCTTGGATATGCCTACTAATGGAGCATTTAAAAAAGTGAAAATGCTGTGTACAATTTGGTGAATGTCATTAGATGAGATTTAAGAAAGGTTTTAATGAACTGCACGAGTTTTGTTGATTATGTCAGAAGAATGTTCAGTCGAAAGCATCCAGGAAAACAAACTAGAAGCACTATAATTGCGAGGTCAGGACTCAGGAGGACACCTCACTGTGGCTTTTCTTGCAGTAGCCTCATCTGCAGCTTGGCATCATGGCCTGAAATTTCAACACTGATTTGATTAGAACTGTGAATGAGGAGTGTAATCTACTCTACCATGCAAAGGAACAAACACATGGAATTTAAGAGGCAGAGATGGAATTAGTCAAGCTTTGCCCAAGCTTGTAAGGCTTGATGGTGGGCTTGGCTCGGCTCAGCTCAGCTCAGCTCACAGATTGCTTGAGCCTGAAAAGTTTAGGTTCGAGCCAGAACATCCAAATTAATGAACCTCTCGAGCCTTTATGAGACAGTACTTATTAATTTTTTTTCTGTGTCCGGATCTCGCTACCAATATTTAATATCAAACATATCGAACTCAAAAAATGAGAATAACAGATGAAAATGAATTTAAGCCTCGATACAGGAAAACCATACGTTTATTTTAAACCATCTCACGCCAATGACATGAAATTGAACAGTTGGAGGATGACAGATGATAGAGGACTGTCTTCCTGTCTTAGGCCTTCAATAGTTCAATTAGAAGAATAGAGGTTCTTACCGCTGATGCTGGCAGAAGCTGGAGGCCACACCACTAAACAGGACAGGACTTGGACAAGACCTTGCTGAACTGGTTGGTTTCTCTGCTACCTTGTTCTTCCTCTGCAGAAATGTAAACAGGTAATAATGACAACAGAAAACTAAGTCCCTAGTTATTAACTTTAATTTGACATCCGATATTGTATTCATCAGAGTTAACAAGACAGGTTCGAACCAACCATGTACTAATTGGCATTGGATCTACTCCATTATCAAATCATACCAGTTAAAAAAGCTTAGCTTTTAAGAAGTATTTTCGATTCCATATTTTAAAATTTAAGATTGAGACTGAGTACATCAATATCTAAAAGCAAACCAGAGTAACTCATCTGCGTAAAACCAGTAAGGTAACAAAGATGATATTACTAACTTTTGTGGAGAGTGCATTCACAAAATTGGCTGCTGAGAAATGCCTAGATAACTGAAAGCAAAGAGGTAGGTTGAAACTCTCACCATGTATTGACGATCAGAAGTTTGAATTGGGTGGTCCGCATCTTCGTTGATGTCAGGATTCCTCCGTTCATTTATCAGGGAAATTGCACATTTGCAGGTGTAAAATAGCATTACTGCTCCGAGAGACAGTATCACAAGAAACTCCAATATGATTATGAATCCGAGTGCTGAGTTACACACAAAGTAACAAGTTTTTATCATCCTCAAAAACTCCCAGAGAAGGCAAATAAATATGCTTCAGGCACCCATTCCCAAGTTCTTCATTGAAGATTTTCCATCATAAGTCATTGAAAAACAACAGTTGAAAACCAATCAACAACCTTCGGTGGTGTAAGAGAGCCAAGCTCAATGAGAGCTTAATGAAGCCCAAACTTAGGAGCTCAAGCTCAGCTTGACTTAAAAAGCATCCCAAGTCCCAACCAAGCATTGGTCTTTTACCAAGATAAAAGTCGATGCCTTATGGAGTTATGGTGAAGCATTTTATATTTCAAAGATTAAAAAATGAAAAACACAAGGAAATTAAAAAAAATGAAGGAGCAAACTTAATCGAATCAACCTTCACTGGATTCGTTTTGGCTCCAGTTTTTTGTTTGATGATGAGTATTGGGTGGTCGATTTACATTACTAGTTATCCTTTACTACAAGTAAGTTTTGACTCAAGCTTGGGTTTTTTGATGACAGTTATTTGCCTTAATGTTTTGTTTTTCTCTACTAGTTACCTCATCATCAAAACTTAATAATCACTAGTTACCACATAATCAAAAAACCCAAGCTTGAGCCAAGCTTTGACTGAGCTGCATGGTTGATTTACATTACTAGTTACCTTCACCACAAGTAAGTCTTATGAACAAAAGAAGTCGAGAAAAACAAAACATTAAGGCAAATAAAAGATTAAACGTACCCAAATGAGGCTTGCCAAGATATATGCACTGCTCACATACCAGAAAGACAGACTTGTTCCAAACCCACAATGAGGTAACCTAACTAGAACCAAGACCAAATTGGCACAATGAAAAACTAAGCGGACCCAAAATTTTCTTGACCAATATTGATTGCATTTCCTTGACGAAGTCATCCAAAAAATTGACTGTAAACTTGAATATGACTTAAAATCAGAATAACATCGATTTAAGTATTCAATTAGTCATGCGAGTGATAGTTACCGTAGTCTAGAAGAGATACAAGCTGTGGAGACAATGATAAAGCGATACATACCATCGGCAACCCCAGAAGACAATGGCCTTCGCTTGATAAGATTGACATTAGCCTCTGCCTGCAGGGGCTTTGAGACATTTTCTGCACAATCTAGAAAACATCCGTTCCCATAGATTCCCATGTCATTTACCATGATTTTTAACACAGCACCATAATCTATGCCCTGAATACATAAACAAAATCAGTGATATGGTTAACCAATACCTAGCAACATAGATTTAACGATTTGGCTTATTTCAAATTCAGTGTTATAGGCTCATGTGCTTGGAAGCACCCCTCATAGCATATTTTGATTCACTGGCACTCAAATTTATACCAGCTGGATTCTGGAAACATCTTGAAATTTCCCACTTCCGAGAGTAATTAAGTAGTAAACTTAATATTGGCCCTACAACAATCAATTTTGAACTTTTGGTTGGATGAATCCTTCTCATGGTATTGGAACCCTTTGATGGCGAGGGCTCGTGTTTGAATCTCATCAATCCAAATACTATTTTACTAGAGGGCATATAGTTGAGATGGTTTCTTGACCACCTTTAGATTCATAATAAACGAGAAAGCCATATAGATCACCTCCTGATAGTAGGTAATTCTACTATAGTGAAAAAAATCAACATCACAATAACAATATCAGCCATCAAATCACACAAATAAGCCTTTCAGACATTGCATCATGGATAAAATTTCGAGGACAATTCTAAAACAATGTTTTATAAGAATCTGGCCTATATTCAACTATGTTTACTGTTTTCCTGAGTGCTGCGGCATGACTTAAGGTCAATGCTACGTAACATGTGCATGACTGCTTGCATGATACGCAAAGCGTTGATTTGGATTCATGGGTCTACATTTAGAGGGCTAATTTAGAAGGAGAAGTCTAAAGTCAAAACCAGCCTTTCTGCCAAGTAAATATGAGGTTTCTATGCATAATGTATGACATTTGAGTATTGATTCCAACAAAACAGCCTATGGAGGGATCCAAATGTTGGCAAGTAATGGCAACCAAATGTCTTCATCTCTTCAATCTAGAAAACCACCAAAGGGAAAAAAGCATTTTGGTGACCCCCCCCACCAAATGGATTGGACATTTTGTTTTTAAAAAAATCAATGAATGGTGTCAGAAAGAGAGAAGCTACTGATAAGGGGAAAAAATGAGGTTTTCCATAGAAAGATTAATTCCAATCTAACAGTAATTGGCTTTATGAGTTTGAGTGAGATTTTTGATGACATATGACTAGTTCTATTGTATATCTTTTCTTCTATGTATGAACACAGAAGTTCCAACTCTCAGAACCACATGTTTACAATGATCCCTCCCCCCACCCCTCCCGATTACATTACGTTTTCCCTCTTTCAGAGTCATGCCTCAGGGCCTAGATGTATTTTTTTTTTTTTTAAAAGCTCCAAAAGAGGATTCTCTTCTTCGCTCTTTCATTAGATGTAGCATACATTAAACTAAACCAAACCGATTACCAGAGTCTACCGAGGTAGTTGAGGGGAGGGTGGTTACTTGTACACAATCTAACCCAGTAAAGAGGTGGTTTATACTAGACTCTTGATTTAGAAATGATTAAATACTTCCATAACAACATAACCAGAAGATGATTTACAGAGATGTCTTATCTTAGTCCACTATAACCTAAAGTTGAAAATTTGCCGTAAGTGAATTTTTTAACTGCTTTGAGATTGGGCATAAATAAAAAATATTATGGGAAGTATCAATAGAAGATGAACAAGATAGAGCATTGCAGAGAGCAAATACTTACATAATATTTTAATTTTTGAAGTATAATGTTGCAGTCATCGATAGCTCCCTGAAATCTGACACCTCTTGCCTTCACCACAAAATGCTCCGAAATGGTGACAAAAGTCTGCAGTGGCTGCCACTGGCAACTGCTTCTTAGCTTGAGTTCTGTGGTGTTGACAAGTTTCACCGGGAGGACGGCTTCTATAACCCCCGAAGTGACCTCCATGGATAGACTAACCACAAAATCAGACCTATTCCCTAAGTAGTCACCAGGAAGTATATATTAGTTTTGCAGACTTCCACATCTCCATCTCAGAACATCAAGATATTGATTTGAATGCAACTGAACTTCAACATAGATTGTCTGAACTCTGAAGGGTGCAATTATGCCATATTGCCTACAAGGCTTTAAACTAGAGCATAATTAGGGAAGAAGGGTTAATATAAGCGACCTCAGCAACATCTACAATGAGAAAGAGATATTTGCATTAACCTGGAAATTCTGAGAAAGGGTTGAGCAATGTCAACCTGAAGACGTTAAGCCCACCAACACTTACCTGAATTAAAATAGACCCAATCCTAGCCTAGCTCCAAGGCAGATCTAGAAGTTTATTTTCCAATTTTTCACTGTTAACTTCATTGATAAAACATAAGACTACTCATAAATGTGATCTTGTCTCAACCCCCGAAAGCTCAAGTTCATGGGTACATACCAGGAAAGTGAAGCAGATCTGGATCATCAATGAAGAACTCAAACTTGTCTTTCCCCTTCCTATAGATCAATGATCTATTTCCATCACCACTCTCCTCCAGAACTACAAACTCAGGGGTGTGAATACAAGGACGATCATTGACAGGTTCAACAAAGATTGTGAAATTAACATGAGTAGCTAGATCATTGTTTCTTGCAGAGACCGTGATGGTATCATCGCCATAAAAATTCTCATCCCTGACCAGTGAACAAAAATCATGCTCATAAGCATGACGGTAGCATTCAACAAAATTGATAACGTACAGATCAAATTTTTATATAAAAAATTATATGAAAAGGTGCCAGATCACATTGAAAAAGGGTCAGAAGAAACATGAAAAGGCAAAGCACTGTGAATACCCAAGATACTGAATTGACTGAAGAACCATATTGATTACTTCTACCGGTCCTGACAAAGTCAATCCTTTAGCTTCTTGACCATCTCTAGTGATAATTAATCTGCTCCAAATTGGCTGCCAAAAGTGCATCATCATAGGGGCGAGAGAAACTGTCCCAGAGTTTGCACTTACGGTTATAGATATATTTTTCATGAGATCAGGAAATGCTATCCCAAGACCATGGAACCCACTGCAACAGAGAAGAAATGATTAGCCTCCTAAACAAAGCCGTATGATAAAACCAAAATATTTGTTTTGGAGATCCAGCAACGCCTCACCCAAATTTGGGAAACATTACATCTTCAGTTGCCCTCAAGTTAGTCGGTAAAGAAACAACCTGCGGTGGCGTACTGAGTACAACAATACTCACAGAAGCAGTGGCTGTATTTTCATTTATGTCGCGAATCATGTACGAGAAAGAATCATTTCCATAAAAGCCTTTGTAAGGAGTATATCTAAAAAACAGCCTATTTTGCAGCAATGTACCACTATGGGGCTGCAAGTTATACAATCAAGACATCAGGACACTTAAAATATATGAATATACAAGGTATGCTATACAAAAAACCCATAAACCCCCTCAACTAGCAAATATTTGATAACACCGCTCTCATATATCCAGTTCTTACGAAAAGGATAAAACTCTGAGTTTGGAGCAAATGCATAAATTATAATCTGTGGTTACCATCTATTAAGTTATCAGCTTGGTTAAGCAGCCAAGCAATTTTTTAAAAACAAAATTTGAGGTAAACATAAGGTTTCACACACAATGGCTTCAATCCAACACTGGGATCCATAAGAGGCACAAAAGTACTCAACGAAATGTTTAAGCACACAAAAAGTAGTATGGCCGAGGCTTGGAGTGGAAGCTAATGAGTATGGGATGATCATACATTGGAAAATCCAATAATTGTAGTATTTTCTCCGGCAAAGTAATCATTTCCAAGAGCATTGAAAGCAATTGATTCGTCCTCCCAAAGAGATACAGAATCATCATAAGCTTTAGGAAAATATTCACCTGAAAGAGATTTGTCAGATATAAACATAAAGGACTAAGAAGCTACATTCATCGATTGCGTACATGTTAAAAGTCAAAACAAGCACCTGGAGAGGCAATGTGAAACTAACAATAACCCAGAAGCAGAGAGAGCCAATGAACAAGATTCATATTTTCTGGACTTTGAAGAGCGTTTCGTGTCCTTCCCCTATAATGCCTTTTTGTTTGAATAAGCATGCTGTCTTGCTTATCGGAAAAAATTCTTTTCTTCACGTGGGAAAAAAAAAAAAACAAAACTCTTTTGTCAATTTCTTATGCAGATATGCTAAATTCCTCCACTTGAGTTTCCCCAGTCGTTAGGAAATACCACAAGATGAGGAGAAGATTGGAGTTTGAGGGAAGAATATATCTGTCACTCGCATCATTACGTGAATCGTTTCTAGAGACAGCAGAAAGCTGCTCTTTGGCAATGTTTTTAACTCTGAAGTGCATTGAACTAGAGCAAAGCATTTTGGTAAACTGTAGGCAAGGATCGGGGTTCAATAGAAACCAATGTATAGATATCATAACCTCTGTCGTCAGTAATCAGTATTACCCTAATAACACATTATAGTGAAAACAAAACTATAATGCCTTGGAAAGTATCTTCAGTTGAACAAGCTAATTATTTTCTAAGGACTCATTTGACATTATGAACACCATATCCATACCCCAGAGTTCCACCTCAGCAGGTTGTATGGAATCAAATTAGCAGCCTTTCCCCTAAATTAAAGAGAGGTTGTTTTTGTTGGACCTTAGTTTTGTCATTCACTTTACTATAATACACTATAATCAAAGCTGAAAATAAAATTGCCACAGAGTGACTTTCACTGCCCAAAAAGTAGACATATTTAACACTATGAACATCATATCCACAAACTTTAGCTTCACAAACAGGCAATTCAAGTTTCAAAAGACAGCAAACTAATAATGAGGGAAAGACAGAAGATAAATTATGTTGCATCACAACATTTCCAAAAGAACAAGTTAGCGAAATCAGTTTAGGAATTTCAAAGGATGAGGAGCAAAATTATTGAGAAATCAAGAAGAGACAAGCACATACTTGATACTCCCTCAGCTTTAGTATCCAGTTTGACCTACTAACTATTCATAAATCTAACTTACTATAATCTTTTGATACCTTTTCTAGGAAACATATTCTAGGAATATAATTTCTCTGACAGCTTGTTCACTGATTCCCTAAACCC
Organism: Carnegiea gigantea; assembly: GCA_029747015.1. NCBI lineage: Eukaryota > Viridiplantae > Streptophyta > Magnoliopsida > Caryophyllales > Cactaceae > Carnegiea > Carnegiea gigantea. Next base: position 56,617 of record JAKOGI010002965.1, on the reverse strand, counting down.
TAGTTGTTGGCTCTTATACCCCAATAATCCTGTTTACACGTCTAACCTAACTCTCTAGAAGATGGTTTACGGCACCCTAGGAGCTAAGAATGGTTAGATTGGTTTTTCTTTTTTTCTTGGGGGGGGGGGGGCTAGTGTTAAATGTTACCTCCTTGCATACGGTGGTGATAGTAACAATTATCCTAATTAGTACAGCTGCTCCAAATTAATAACTCTTATAAATCATCCAATATCTTTTTTCAATTAAGGAAATCAATGAAATTAGCCACTTCTAAACAGAAGAGATATCATAATAGCAGAGAAACAAAATGTTAAGAAAATTTTTATGCATCCGAAAGAATCTTCACTTACTGCTATATGCATTGATGTTACAAGGACAAGGTAAGAGATGATTGTGGTTGAATAATACACATAGTTCATAGCTCCCAACATTCTCGACCATATATTGACCTGTATAAGACCCATCATTGTTGTCCATGAATGTCCAGGTCGTAAAGTCAGACTCATTGATGGAATCGATCTCCAATTTTAGCTTTGATTGCATGGACAAAACTGGATTGGAAAATGAATCCATGAGCTGGAGGATCACTTCATTCTGCACCAGCTTCTCTGTTTTGGACGCAAATTTCACAACTCCTGACAAGGACATATTAACCTCACCTGTAGCATGTCCTATTCAATTTAGTGCAAAATAATCTCCATAGCATGATATATCTGAAAACATAAAAATGAAAAAGCAAGAAAATCTAACTAATATGTTACGGAACGTAGTTGCAGTTATTCCCCTAAATTGATATTCAATCTTGACTTTTAGCTATGTTTGTAGTATCAGGTTTTCCCCAGTTATATGCCTAAGAAGATTTATCCCATGTAATTCCATTCTCCTTTCAATTAACCAAATTACAATTTTTCTACAAAATTACAAAGTAGATTGTATGACATAGTTGGTTTCAGTACAGTCCCATTACATTACATCCATCTGCATGCCACACAAACAACTGCAAGGAGGGCTATGCTGAGCAGAGTGAAAAGACCTCCACAAGATGGGAAATTAAAACTATTAACCCACACAAGTATTGTGAAGAAGCAATTTTTTATTGTTGAGCAAAGAATCCCCACCTTTTCCCTGAAAAAGATTCACTTCCCTGTTTTAATCTGGTCTGTGTTACATTTTCATTTTGTTGTCATATGAAACCCCACTATTAAGCATTATGGAATACCTGCTTTCACTTCCTTTTTGAATGACGGATCTCCATTTAATGGAATATTTCCACATAAAACAAGGATATCATAAACTCCACTTCTTTTAGGAGAGTATACGACATGATACGCATAAGCTTGTGAAGTGCCTGTAGGCTAAAATTAGGATTAAAATTGCATTAGTTTCCCAACATCTGGGGTATGATACAAGCAAACACATCAATCAGCATTTTAGCTAACTAATATGAATGGCACTTACACTGTCATTTTGATTAATCGATGGAGCAGGAGCTGGTTCAAAGTGACCCATAGCATCGTCGCCCATGTGCCAAGGAGACCTAGTCCCTGTGTCAAAGATGTATTTATCCTTGGTCTGTCAAATAAGAAGACTACTGGACAAAAGCCATCGCTTACTATTGGCCTCACCTATGCTGGTTCTAGGCAGATCGACATGTAGGTAGCCATACCCTAGACATTAATTGAGCAAACTTTAACGAGCAATAAGATGACCATACCTTCATGAGCCTCAAGAGGATAAACAATGGGAACCACTGCATACAATTCAGTTTCGTGCGTGATTTTCACTTGAAGCATTCTCAGCTCAACTGGAGAGGGGTATTCATATTTGTCCTTCAGATACACCGTGAAGCTTGCTTCTTCACCAGCAATGGAGCTGTTTAAGCCAGATCCATTGACAATGCTTTTGGAAGCATCACAAGAACCTGTTCGTACAGAAGCCTATTAAAAGATTTTCACCCAAATGAGTTGAAATATAGTTTCCACCCCGCTCCTACACTTCACACAATCAGCTCCTCATTTAAGATAAACAAGAGACCAATAATTCGTTCATTAGAAGAAGGGGGGGGGGCGCTGGCAAACTGCACTCAATTTAATGAAGCTCCACTAGGTTAGAATTAGAAGTCACTGGCGTGGATATGTTCTGAGCTAAACCAGTAGAATTAATGGGAATGATACCAGACACTATTGCCAATATGTGGATGCATCGTAATTTGTTTGACAAAATGTGAGTTCAATTTACTACTATCCATTTGGATAATTCGTGATGGTGGGAGCATCATGGTAAAGAAACTTTCGAGAACAAGAAGAATGAAGGAAGAACCGTTGTTTGCTACTTCACATACCTGTTAAAACAGTGAACTCATATGGCACATTGGAGATGTTTGTGCTGTGCTGTGCATCATAAATCATAAGAAGAAAGTTTCCAGGTTCCACGGCACCGAATTCAAGCAACTGAATTCCTGGGGAGTATTCTTTGAAGTTCAGATCTGCTACAGGTATGGATAAATGTGTGCTCTTCTCAACAATCTCAGCATCAAAAGAAAAAGGTCCCACCACTACATTTCCATAAAGATCAAACTGATAAATGAATATTTCCATTTTGGAGTCTAATTGTGATAAATTTGTTCCATACTTCCACTCTGCTGCACACTTGGACACTACTAATGGTCCTGCATTAGGTTCAACTCATTAGATCATAAAGTGTAAGAGACCCATAACAAAAGGAAATGAATATAACATTTAAGTTAGGCCTGATTGTTCATATTTCAGGACAAAAGAAATTAATAACATAATAAAACGAAACTATCCTCCCAGAGAACCTAAGTTATTTTGACGTGTACTTTGCATTGACTGACTCTGTTAAAGTGGGTATATCATGGATTCAAAAAGTGGTCATTTTGCGGGAAAACAGCCGCATCGTAAAGGTTTGAACTTGGGTGATTCGCGTTTTCACCACGTGACAACTGCAAAATGGATTGCGTTTTCACCAGGCTCGAAGACTTACGCAGGAGGAAAGCTAAAGAAAAAGTGAAAAACACAATGGAAAGCACGACTGCTGAGCCATTTATTTCTCCAACAAGGCAGGAGTTCATTAACCTGGAGACACGAAGAAGGGAAGAGGAGATCCCCGAAATGTCTGGCCATTTCTTTGCACATGCAGCAAAAGTTTCCCTGCTGAGGATGCAATAAACTCAATTCTAAAATAGCCATCATCATTCCAGCCTAAGGAGGTGATATTGAGAGCATTGACAGCAGACCCGTTCGAATAGGATTCAGAAACATTGAAGACAAATGAATCCAGTTCTGCATTTTTCAAAGCAACATTATTGCCAAATGCATCTTTGGGAAGTATCAGAATGACGGCCTTCATCCTGGCCACAAACTCGTTAATGTTGTCCATCCATGATACAATGGAGACAGCTGGATGCATTTGCCCTTCCATCAACACAAAAAAGTAAGCGTCAATGGCTGTAATAAAATGTCGAGCAATTGAGAATGCAACAGTGGTTTATATTCTGTAATTATCATCCTGCATACTAGAACTCCGACCGCTATAGGTAAGGCAAGGGTAGACTAAATGCATGAAGCCTTACAAGAAATGATATTTTGGGACCCTTGACTCCAAAAGCATTGATATGTGCCGTACTTTTCAACTAACTAAAAGTAGTTCTCCATTATCGAAAAGCCAAAGTATTCCCTGATAATAAATTTTTGGACTCTCAATGGGAGTAGATGGACTATCTGCAGATGGGCCATCTTAACTCCAATACTTCAACATGAACAGAAAACAAGCAGAGGTAATCAAACTCACCTGTACATTTAACTATTTGACAAAGCCCAAATAAACATTACCCAAGAGAACCAAGTTACCAACCTAGAATTTGTCTGGCCAACATTGGATATTGATTACTAATAGGATACAATAATAGGATAGAAAATAAGATAAATATCTTGTATTATTTTCCATCCTATTATTGTATCCTATTAAGTACAGTTCTTTCTCAAATTTATCGGACAAACCAATGTAACACGTGGACATGATCAGAAACCTGAATAGCCCAACCTCAATATCCCATCAACCCTTCTCAGCCAATTTGAAATGAGCCTAACTCTATGTGCTGAAAGGTGAAATCAGCCAATTACCCTCAATATTCCATCAACATCTTTAACTAGCATTCTAGTCTCCATATGATCAACAAATCATATCGCAGGGGAGCTTATATATATATACACACACACACACACATCACACCCAAAAAAAAAAAAAAAAAAAAAAAAAAAACGAACCTTACCCGGATGAACGGTGAAATGAAGGGAAGAGTCAAGAACAGCAAAAATTTCATCGGTGATGAGCACATCAAACACTCCAACCAAGATGGGAACAAACGAAATAGCCCAAGAACTGGCATCTGCCCCGAAATTGAAAGCCAACCCAGAAATAAAACTGCTGTTTCCAGGCTTCCCATTGACAGAAATTGTTGGGTTGAAAGCAACTTTATAAGCATGAGGATCAAAATTATCAAGTCGTTTTATCTTAATCGTTGCTGTATCCCCTGCAATGTACGTGTCCTTGTCCTCCGCCCAACTGAAAGCGAACTTGGGTTTGTATTCGTCATCTGCAAAGATAATTAGAAACAATTAATGCAACTTGAATTTCATTTTTGTTGCAAGATTGAGAAGGGAGTACTGTGAGCATACTGGGGTCTGCAACAGCAGACGCGACAGCGAGCGAGAGGACCACGACGCCATGAATGAGCACTTGAATCGCCATAGAGAGAGAGAATAGCGGTTGTTCAAACAACAGAGGAGTTTGGGCGGGAAGTGAAGTTGGAATAACTGCTTTGGTGACTATTACTGCAAACTGCAAGTACGCTTCCTGTTAGGCGTGGCAGGCAGTTGAGGCCCTCTCTGACCACCCGAAAATAACTTGTAGTAGTATTTCTAATGCAAAATCTCGCATTAATTGAAAAAAAATTCAATTATCATAGTTGAAAAGGTTTCGGCCGGTGATCTGATTCCCAGTGATGTCAGCCCTTAATTGGGAAAGAAAGTGACCTATTGTGGTCGGTAACCAAGCAGTTAATATTTGCACGTTATACAATCCGCTCCTCTTACTACTTTCTCGCTCTCTCTCTTTTCTTCCCCTTATCCTCACGGATTTCTCTCCTTCTCTCTCCTTCCCCTGATTTCTCATGGTTCTCTGTAATTGCTTCCCCTGATTTCACATGAATGGGGTTTTGCCAAGTAGAGACCATCACTTTTGTCGTATTTTCACCGCCACCGACCTCTCCTTGCCAGACAACCACAGGCGTGTGATTGGAGTCTAAACCTGGTGCCTCAAGACTCGCATGTCTATCTAATGCGCCGCTGCAAGTAAGTCTCCGTCGCCTTCCACCGAGTTCGATGCCAAGACTTGCCGTCATAGTTTAACAAGGAGCCAGAATTACAACCGCCGATGGTGTGGTTACAAAGAGGAGACTCTTTAGCTCATGAATGTCTAGTATACATGTACGCCATTTATTTAGCAAGTCTCCTTCTTGCAGTGTGTGTTTATTTTCAATGATCTTTGTGGGCATAGATGTTGTGCGATCCATGGTCAGAGCTGAAATTGAAGTGTCAATGACAATTTTCCCCATGAGCACTCCATTGATTTTTTCAAGTACAATAATCTTTTTGCTTGTATGAACTTGGGGATTGAGGAGGCTTTTGGATATATTGCAATTGACAATGCTCATCACTCATCAGTTACAATAACATCGTTCCATAGTGAATCCCTTGCTAGGGCTTCTGGATCAGATTTACCTTTTTACTGGCCTTTGAAAACAGAATTTCGGGGAGGGTCCAAATGCGCATTCATTAGATTAACAACTTGATGTTGAAAGGATAAGGAGCTCATTGCAGAATGTTTGGAGCCAACTTCTCTCGTACTATCATGTCATGGGTTTTAGGATTTGCTGAGTTACAAATGATTCAATTTCACCCAACTATTAACATATTTGAAGACTGTAAGACTGCATTTAGCTTTCAAATATTAGGGTAACATGTGCTTAACATATTTGTAGCTGCATTTGAGAAGTGAGGTGATCATTTTGAATATCTCTAGATCTTGAGATGTAGATATCTGACTTGATGGTCTAACAAGCATATTAATCTTTGAGGATTTAATGTTAAGTCTCCCCTCCTTTCTCCCCCAATCTCTGAGATTCAAGTGGTTGATTATATATGGCATATTAATTTGCATGCCGAAGTCTTATTATGAAAAGTGCATTACAAGATTTTGGTTCGAGTAAGGCCAAATGACTGACTGTCCGTTTACTTTCTTCTACTTCGAATGATCTCCTTTAGTAGCATTATATGGCATACATGTCATGTTTATATGGGGATCTCTGTGTTTTAGATGTATATCTAAACATATTTTCTTGCTTGGTTCATAGTTTAGTAAGTATTCAAACTGATATTCTGCTTTTGTTATATATTCACACATATGTTCTGCCTACGCTATAGTTTGTATTTGAAAACTGGTTTCTCAGTGTCCATTAATATAGGCTAAGTTCTTCCTTAACCTATTAGCCTTGTGTGAAAGGGCTGGCAAGAAGTTATTAGTTTTTAGCCAATACTTGTTGTCCTTAAAGTTTCTTCAGTGGCTAACTGGTCAAATTAATGGTGGGTGTGTCGGCGGTGAGATCTTCATTATATGTGGCGATTCGTCTACTAAGCAGCGAGAGGTGTCTATAGATATATTCAACAACTCCCCTAATGCAAGAGTGTTATTTGGATCGATCAAAGTTTGTGAGGAAGGAATCTCACTTGTGGGGGCTTCTAGGATTATAATGTTGGGTGTTCACTTGAACCCATTTGTGTCTCACCGAGCTATTCGACATGCATTCTGACCTGATCAAGAGTGGAAGGTTAACACTTATCAATTGATTACATCCAATGCACTCATGCAAATTTGATTTGTTATATATGTAATTTTGGTAACAGTGTAGGCTGCTTAAAGATGGTGTGGTGAAAATTTAACTATTGCAGCTTTGTGACCTAATTTGTTATATATGAATAGACATAATTTTGTTAGGTGGTCCTCCTCTAGTGATTTTGTAGCAACCAATCGATAAGGGTGAATCTTTCGCTCTTGGCCAAGTTGGAATGCACGCCCAATTGCTTGGCGAGACACAGATGGGTTCAGTTGAACATCCAATATTATCATCTGAGAAGGCCCCCAAGTGAGATTCCTTCTCCGCAAGCTTTGATCAATCCCCAAAAAAACCCCTTCCATTAGCAATACTATCAGATTATATGGTCTATATTTGTTTGTGTATTCAAATGGTGCTGTTGCATGATCTTAGAAATGTATCTGCTTATGTGTGCTAAATCTAAAATGGAAAATTCAGAGTGTAGTGTAATTACCTAACATGTATATGGTTACCCAATTTAAACTAATACCTAACCTAAAAAAATTCGACAAGCATATCTTCATACAAACTTGATCGACTAGGCCAAAGCTCAACCTACAGCATGTTTGCTTCACCATTATTGATATCATATTCTTGGCGTGCTTATCGGACAGACACAACTCCACTGCAACTTCAACATTTAGTATATCCATTCTAAACACAACTAGCCTTTTAAGTTCCTTTACCTCAAATTTACCTCACCTTGCAACGTGTGCGCTTAGTCCTATTGGGGTCCTCGTTTGAGTGTCAAATTTGAGATGTGACCGTAATCTAAAGTGAAAGTGTTGGTCAAAAGATTATGTAATTTTTATACTTCTAAACCTATGATTTTGGTTCAAAATAATTATTATTTTAGAATTTTTATTTTGGTTTGTTTATTTTGCAGAAAAATCAAAAAAAATTAAAGAAAGTGATAAATTGGGCTTAGAAGAGAAGTTGAAACTACAACCCAATAAGAATACAATCCAACCCATCTTATATTTATCTTTTTTTCTTTTACGATCAGAAAAATCAAAATAAAACCTAAAATCTACCCATGTGCCCCCTCTCATGTGCAAAGAGCATGACCTCCCTTCTCCCATTAATCTCCTCACATTTTCTCTCTCCCGGTCCCCGAAAACCCCCTCCAAAACCCAAAACAGCAAACTCGAAATCTTCTCCCCCATTTTCTCCTTCTTCTTAGGCCATTCCCATCTCCTCCATGAATCTCTCCGTACTCATCCTTTTTCTCTCTCGGCCACAAAACAATCAGAGACCCTCCATGTTTTTCAGTCCAGCAACCTCCATGGACACAGCAAATCCGTTGAATATGTTGCAATATAAATGGATCTGAAGAGAAGGGATTAGGAGCATCGGTAGCAATTTATATCTAGCTCTCCTCTCGTTCCCCTTTCAATCCTCTATTTACATTTCCAATTTTCACAAATTTTCTTTGAGTTTGAGGCTGTAATTTTACGATTTTCGATTAATTAGACTGGAGTTCGAGCTCATCTTCTTCTCCATTGTTGTTCAAAAGCTTAGGAAGCCATTCTTGAAAGCCCTAAATTGATGAATAGCAATTCCTTTCTCTTAACCGTGTGTTGTTGTTGAGACTTTGTCATTGAATTGAATTAATCTGCACGTATTTTTGATCCAAATTTTCACCGTTGAATGCTCTACTTCATCCATGCTCATGCTTTGTTTTCTTTTCTTTCATTGCTCTGTTTCTTTTGTTCAGCTAGGCTTTGTTTTTTTTTTGGGGGGTTGTTTTATTATTTGGGTCATTAATGCATTCTCCTTGCTTTGTCATTCAGATCTCCAAGCTACTCTCTTTCTTTTCCAACTCTTTAAGCTTCTGACTCCAAACTGTCCTTTTGTGTGCTTTACATTTACTTTTGTTTAACTTTAGTTTTGTTACCTAGTGGTAGGTCTCTAGTAGTGTAAGTTTCTTTTTTCTTTTTATTCTCTTTTGTTTAAAGTTAAAAGGGAAAAGGGTAGGCAAATATTTTTTGAATTTGCTCTTTGAAGGGATCTTGTTGTGCAAATCATAATAGTAGTAATGTCATTCTTTTTATTAAGTATCTGATTTTTTTTAGTTGTTGTTAATTGGTGATTAATGTAGTCAAGTGTTAGTATAATTTTTTTTAGTTAAAATTTTAGTGCGAAGTGAGTTCATCATTACTTTTATTTAGTAAATTTAAATTGGTATTAATAGTTAAGCTAACTGAGTTATTAAATTTGGTACTGTCATTTTCGTGGGATGACTCATATTCGCCGGACTATACTACAAATTAAACACCATGCGCTTGCGGCTTCTTTTCATATCAACAAGTTTTTGGCGCCGTTGTCGAAGATGGTACGTATTCAATTAACCACTTTTTAGTACTTCGCTATTTTTGTCGATATTTGTGTCTTTTATTAGTTTCTGTGTTTTATTTTATTTACTATTAGCTTTTTATTTTTTTATTTATTCTCTTTATTTGAGTAGTGTTTATTTAGATCACTTTTTATTTATTTTATTTATTGTCAAAAAAAAAGACCAAAAATACGATTGTGGTACTTGCATGATTGTTTGGGTTAGAGAGCTTAAAAGAAGAAAACTGATTAGGATCGAACCTGAACCTGAACCTGAAAAAATAGTTGGACAAGAAAGAACCGAAAAGGCCTTGAATGAGATATTTTAACCTTAGTGTTCAACCTTACCTTCATGCTTTAATCTACCTGCCTTAGGTACTAATGTAAACCTGAAACTGGAACCATATTATATTCAGATGCTTCCTAAATTCACTGGACTTAAGGATGCTTATTTATTTTTAAGTGAATTTGAAGAAGTATGCAATATGATACATATTCATAATGCGAATACTGATGTGGTTAAATTGAGATTCATTCCATTCGCTTTAAAAGATAATGCCAAGAGATGGATGTATAGTTTGTCTGCTAACTCTATTTAAAATTGGAATGATTTCGTTAAAGTTTTCTTATGAAAATATTTTCCTAATGATAAAACCGTTAAACTAAGGAATGAAATAAATCAGTTTATTTAGTTTGATGGGGAACCTTTTTGGAAGTACATAGAATGATTTAAGAACTTATTAGCCCAGTGTCCCTACCATGGTCTTGAACAGTGGTATTTATGTCAAATTGTGTACGAGGGTCCGGACCAACAAACTAGGACCATACTAGAATCTATGTGTCAAGGTGGATTCCAATCCAAGAGTCCTACCGCAGCTTGGGAATGCTTAGAGGACTTAGTTGAAAAGACAATACAGTGGGAAACCACTAGAGATGATAGCCTTAGTTCTAGAATTGCCAGTGCTAAGGGGGGTTTGCATACAGTATCAGACTTGATCCATATAAAGTCTAGAGTTATAGCTTTAGAAAACCAGTTAAAAGGGTTGACTATTCAGCAACCTCAGATCTTTCAAAGTGCTACCATTACATGTTCTCACTGTCAATCCCCAGACTATACCTTGAGTACTTGTCCCCACTATGCTCACCAGTTATCAACTGGAACTGAGCAAGTGAACATGGCCTACCAAAGGCCAAAAAACGATCCTTTTGCACCAACCTACAATCCAAGGTGGCGAAATCATCCGAATTTTTCCTGGAGCTAAGGATAGAATTTAGGAGGTCCTAGCACACAAACCAAAATGTTCCTCGGAAACACTTCTATCCGGCCCTATCAAGCACTTAGGCTACCTTGATGTACCCATGGGAGGCAATGAGAGTGAGCAAGTTCAAAGGCAATCCACCCCCAAGGAAGTCCAAGAAGCCACCCAAGTCATGAGAAAACTCATAGAGGATCATGGCCACTGCCCAACAATTCTAGTCAGCAAGTGTAGCAACTTGGTGACCCTAATCACCTAGGATAAAGGTGGTTTAAGCCCATTTAATTGCCTTGGGATTTAATTTTAGGAAGTTAGCTTTCCAATAAAGTAAATTTCAAGTCATTTGGACTTTATTTGCCTGTCCAACTCAGCCCTTGAAGTCAAGCTATCCAAACTGTCCAGAACAGCCATTTCAGTACCCGATTTTGATGCTCCATTTTCTCTATCATTAGATGAACTTTGGAATTATCAAATCCACTTTTTGAAATCCTTTTGGAGTGTACTGAAAGGCCAGCAAAAGGATTTCAAAAAGTGGGGAGAACCTCAGCATGTAAGGCACTTTTGAATGAATACATTTGGATTGAGTTTAAACTCCCTTGTTTCTCCTTCTACTCTTGCTTATCACTAGCCTAGCTCCCTAGTGTGGTGTTTGAGAGTCACTAAAGATCAATTGAGTGGTGATATCTTATCTCACTTGATCCTTAAGGAGAGCTCTAAGTGAACTTGGTGGTGATGTCTTATCCAAGTAAGCTTAGTTTATCTTCTTGCTTCTTTGTTGCTTGCAAACCCCTTCTTCTTCTCTCTTCCTTTTACTTCACTACTTGAGATCCCTTCTTTGATCTTCATTTCAAGGTCTTAGAAGTGCATCATACCTCCTCCCCCTGTTGCCCACACCCAATCAGCTCCTGGCTATAATGAGATTGACAAAAGATTTAACAATCTAAAGAGATCAAAAAATAGCCTGGAGAAGGTAATGAGGACCATGGCAGAACAGTTGTCTCAACTGGTCTTAGCCAATAGGAAAAAAGAAACATTTTCTAGTCAAACAGAGCCTAACCCGAATGTAGGTACATCTTCGATGCGTCCACCAATCCAGGATAATGTGAAAAGGGTTAATGCAATAACTTTACTTAGGTCAGGACATTTAATTGATCATAACTTAGAAGACCTTATGGATGTTCCTATTCAATTCTCTCCATCTGTGTCTCCACCATCTCCTCCCGAGAATGATTCTACTTCTAGGGATGCTACTGATGGCACCCCAATCGACCCTTCTCCGTCCTAACCTGTTAACCCAGTTAACTCCGAAGAGACTAAGAAAGATGAGTCTAAGAACGGAAATGATACATCTCAGCCTTTGACTGTTGAGAGGGTTCATAAACCCACTGCACCATTTCCTAATAGGCTAAGAAATAAGAAGGATCAAACACATGTTGATAAGATTAGAGAGACCTTCTCTTAAGTCAAAATCAACATTCCCCTTCTAGATGCTATCCAGTAGATGTCTCCTTATACCAAGTTCTTGAAAGAGTTATACACCACTAAAAGAACGATCAATGTCCCTAAGAAGGCTTTCTTAGCCTCAAATGTGAGCTCAATTATCTCACGCCAAATCCCAGCCAAATACAAAGACCCGAATGCCCTACCATTTCCATAGTCATAGGGGACCAGACTATTCATAGAGCATTATTGGATTTAGGGGTCAGTGTTAATTTGCTTCCATACTCGGTGTATGAGAGGCTGGGATTGGGAGAGTTAAAACCCACTAGAACGATTCTCCACTTAGCTGACCACTTCACTAGAGCTCCTAAGGGAATAGTTGAGGATGTTTTGATTAAAGTGAGTGAGTTCATATATCCTGTGGATTTTGTTGTGCTGGAAACCGAGTCTGTTGGTAACTCTGAAACCCAAATACCTGTCATTCTTGGTCAACCTTTCCTAACTACTTCTAATACTTTAATCAATTATAGGAATGGTATGCTAAAGTTGTCTTTTGAAAACATGACTGTTGAGTTGAATATCTTTAATCTGCAAAGACAACCTGCTATCTTTGATTAGGTTTGATGCTGTAAATTGGCTTGATGTGTATGCTTGTGATGACTCATATGTTGACGGGTTGATTGATAATGATATATGTGATGAGATTGATCCCCTCTCCCATGATTCTTCTGATTCCCCTTCTTTTGCGCATACTCCTGATCCCATATTAGAGTTGAAACCTTTGCCTGATTCCCTTAAGTATGTCTTTTGGGGTCCTAATGAGACTTTTTCTGTGATTATTGCATCTAACTTAATTAAGAACCAGGAGAATAAATTGTTGAAAGAGCTCAGTAAATACGGTGTCAAGAACCAAATGACCTCCTAGACAGAGTTAGAGAGATAGAGATAGGGAGAAAGAGTACCTGGGTCTTCAAGAAGTCTTGCTTATTCATGGTGTGGGCTCCGGACTAAGTCAGAGAGAGAGATATAAGAAGGTAGAAATATAATGAAATTAACTCCAACAGCAAAAACAGAGGACTCCTTTCCTCTGGCTGTACAAAACAGAGGCTTCAATAGAGAAAGAAAGAGCACCAGAAAACCCTTTTTAGAGCTACTAATTTTTCTGGGTTTTGGTCATTCTAGAGAGAGAGAGAGAGAGAGAATGAAGTGAAGCAAGTGCATCGATGAGTTCAGGGTTTGTGGGGGTCTAAAAAGGGACGGAAAACAGAGAGAGAAAGAGAGACATGGACAGATTATGGAAGCTGCAAGGCAACTTTCTCTCTCTCTCATGTATGTGTGTAAATTATTAAAAGGCGTGTGTGTAGAGTAAAAGTGAGCTGGGAAATTCGAGTGGAAAAACGGAGGAATTGAAATGGAAAATGCTGATTGAGGAAGGAGAAAAGAGTCAGAGGTGCCATTAAAAATGAAAATTTCCTAAAAATTGGTGGTTTGGCAATGTACTCTGTTTTCTCTGTCTATTCTGTGATGTTGTCGGGTAGGGATGGTTCGAACAAGCAAAGGAGAGAGATTGGTCAAGCCAGGGAGACATTGGGATGGCAGGCAGCTGATTTCCACTGTCTTCCCTCATTGTTCTCCTTTTCTAATGTAGGTTTCGTTTGTCAAAATTAACTATTTAAATAGTGAATAGTAATTTTAATAGTAAATAATTATTTAGATATGAGATAATATTTTTAATTTAGCTATTAGCGGATGGCTATTTAGATTAACGAATGAAACTATTGTGTTCGATAAATTCAGCTATTATGCCAGCTGATTAATATAAATTGACATAAACGGATATAGATAATTTCCAAAGATAAAATTTTTAAAGAATTTTTTTGGCTAAAAATATATAAAGCACTACTTTTAAATGTCAAATGTTCATACTATTAACTTTGCAAAAACGCTGCTTAAAATGTTAAACGCTACTTGAAATGTTAGTAAAAGCAGTAGTTTACCAAACACTAAAAATCAACTAATTAGTGTATTGACCTGGTCAAAACGTTAAACGCTACCCAAAACACTATTGCCAAACACGGCCTTAGTTTCATACAAAATGAATTTAATAACGGAAAATTAAATTAGGATCCAAGGTCTATTCTTTGTTTTATTATTAAAAAACTATTTTTTGTAGGACTTGTTTGAGACGATTTTTTTTTCCTAAATATTTTCTTTGAATAGGAGTAAATTTCAAACTTCCTAGAATTATTTTGAGCTGTTTAAAGTTTATGTAACTTATTAAAATATTACTTTTTTAAAAAATGTTTAAAAATGACATATTTACTGAGGTGGCAAATATTACGGGTACGGTCAGTTTTGGATATGACAAATCGAACAACGCCTAAAATTTTGATGGACCATTCGTGACAATACTTGATTTTTTTTTCCAATTCAGATAAATCAAACAAGCCTAAATCCCTTTCCAAATTGGATTCAGGTGACAAAAATATGAAAAATGTTATATTTAGATTAAAATTTCAATAAAAAAATATCATATCTGATTTTTTTTTTTTGAGTTAGGAAAATTGGACAAGTATAACTTTGGGTCACAATTGAGTTCGGACAATAAAAATATTAAAAATATTAAGTATGAATTGAAACTAATGTGTTCGATAAATTCAGCTGTTATGCTAGCTGATTAATATAAATTAACATAAACAGATATAGATAATTTTCAAGATAAAATTTTTAAAGGATTTTTTTGGCTAAAAAAATATAAAACACTACTTTTAAATATCAAACATTCATACTATTAGCTTTTTAAAAATGCTACTTAAAACGCTAAACGCTACTTGAAATGTAGGTAAAAACACCAGTTTACCAAACACTAAAAATTAACTAATTAGTGTATTGACCTGGTTACAATAATAAACGCTATCCAAAATACTGTTGCCAAACACAGCCTTAGTTTCATACAAAAAGGAATTTAATAATGGGAAATCAAATTAGGATCCAAGGTCTATTCCTTTTTTTAAATTAAAAGACTATTTTTTGCAAGATTTGTTTGAGATGATTTTTTTTTCTAAAGATTTTCTTTAAATAGAAGTAAATTTCAAACTTCTTAGAATTATTTTGAGCTGTTTTAAAGTTTATGTAACTTCTTAAAATATTACTTTTTAAAAAAATTTTTAAAATGACATATTTACTGAGGTGGCAAATATTACGGATACGGTCAGCTTTGGATATGACAAATCGAACAACACCTAAAACTTTGATGGACAATTCGTGACAATACTTGATTTTTTCCAAGTCAGATAAATCAAACAAGCCTAAATCCCTTTCCAAATTGGATTCAGGCGACAAACATATGAAAAATGTTATATTTAGATTTAAATTTCAATAAAAAATTATCGTATCTGATTTTTTTTGAGTCAGGAAAATTGGACAAGTATAACTTTGGGTCAGAATTGAGTTCAGACAATAAAAATATTAAAAATATTAAGTATGAATTTAAAATTCAAACTAAAAATTCATGAGCACACCTGAATTTCCATTTGGAAAATTGGATATCATATCGCGCAAAATTTTACCAACTTTAGTATTTACTATCTAGTGAACGCAGGATGCTTGGGCACTGGGTTGCCGTTTTTATTAAATTTCATTCCCATAATGTTTTGCCTTCAGCCCCCACTATAATCCACATGATGAAGTGCTAGTTACACAAGTTTATTATTAGTTTTTTTTTTTTTTGGCAAATTGTAATTGCATAATTTCTCTATTCTCTTTGACTTATTTTTTTTGTACTTATTCTGAATTGAATGCTGAATGTATTTGTTGAACTTGTTCCGAGCTTATTCTAAACTTATTTACTAGGCGTATTTTGAGCTGAACTTATTTATTGATCTTATTCCAATAATCTAAAACAATCTGAAATGTTGCCTCACATAAATTTTAGCCATTCTTACCATTTTCTTGGTGTCCTTTTCAATTTTCATACATGGTCTGTGGTCATACAATTCAGGTACAATTTTTTTCTTTTAAAATTACGAAAGTTGTGTTATAGATAATTAATAATTTACTTGCACTTGTGAAATACATCTATTTCGAACAATAAATTTTTAATATTTTTTTAAAAATAGAAAATCCCAAAAAAAAAAAAAAAACAAATCAAAGCATGGCTTAGCTTGCCATCCACATGGGGTGTACACTGCTAGGTTGTGCTTGATACACCCAAAAATGAATTAAAAATAATCACACTCTCTGCCAATCAGTAGGTTAATTAAATTATAATTATGTCAGCATGATCTGGAGTTATAGATTAATATTTTAATTAAGGAATTAATATTTCATTATATGGCAATCCTGGGGGTCAAAGATGAACCAATAATTCTTGGTAAGAACATCTTCAGTCATGCTTAACTAGTGTGACTGTGAGCTTAGTGAGAAGGTATTATAATTTGATTAGTATGATAATATGATATTATATTATCTAATGTAAAATTAGAGTAATTTTTTACCGGGGTGGTTGGGTTAGCAAAGTCAAGCTCTTGGAGTTGGGAGTTAGAGCTTAAGTGCTTATTCCTTGATTAGGGCTGCGGCAATGGGTAGGATTTGGGGGAGGTCGATTATTCTATGTCTGTATATACATATTAACAATCATTATTATTAAAAAGCACGTAAGGATTTATTCATGTCAACAGCTATGCTAGGGAAAAAGAGCGATTACGAACGATACAGAGTAGTAAGGTCAGCTAAATGGCAATAAGGAGCGTAAAGAGGTACTTGTAAATAGTAAAAAGGATGAGTGGTATTCTATCACACTCGAACTCATATAAAATCAAGTTTTGTATAGGGATTTTTAGCTTGAGGTTTGTTTATTTAAGGCTTCCTCTTAATATACTTTTATATGTTTCTCTTTATTATATACTAGTCATGAGTTCAAACTTCAAACTAATATCATGAAGATAATTATTTAGAATGAGAATGTAGTTTCCTCCATTGCCTTTTATTTACTGCCAAGATTGCCTTTAAATTCAAGTGATGACTTTAAAAAAAAAAAAAAAAAAAACCCTGAACAATAAAAGAGGGTGTTGGTAGATAGGAAGAGAATCATTTGAATTCAGCACAGTTTATTATCACTTAACGCGTGCATAAGATATTGAAAAAGAACTATCTTAAGTTCTTAACCAAAACATGTTACACTATGGGCCTGTTCTTTTCGTGGGTCAATCCACATTTACTAACTTCAACCTACTTCAACCTACTTCAACCTATTTCAACCCACTTGAAAAAAAATACTAACTTCAACCAACTTCAACCTACCTCAACCTACTTCAACCCACTTCAACCAACTTCAACCCACCAACTTCAACCCACCCCCTTCATAATTTTAATAATTTGTAAAGTATCATATGGGATTTAGGGCCTATTGTTTTCATGAGTACATTGGGTGGAGAAAATGATGAAGTCGGTTGAAGTAGGTTGAGATAGGTTGAAGTAGGCTGAAGTTGGAATTTTTTTTTGAGGTGGGTTGAAATAGATTGAACTAGATTGAAGTGGGTTGATGTAGATTGAAGTGCGTTGAAGTTGGTATATTTTATATGTGGTGGATTGAAGTGGGTTAAAATAATGAGAATGAAACTAATGTGTTATGAAGTTATCGAAATTTTATGAAATTTTTGTTCATTCTTTTTTATTTTTTATTTTTTATTTTTTATTTTTATTTTTATTTTTAATTTTTAATTTTTAATTTTTTATTTTTTAGTTTTCTTTTTTATTTTTTCTTTTTTATTTTTTATTTATTTTTTATTATTTTTTATTTTGTATTTTTTATGTTGTTTGTTTTATTTTTTTACTTTTTATTTTTTATTTTTTAATTTTTATTTTTATTTTTTGAATAAAAAATTAAAAATTAAAAATTACAAAAATAATAAATTACAAAATAATAAATTAATAAAATAAAAAAATAAAAAATAAAAAATAAGAACCAAGAAATTAAAAATAAAAAATAAAAAATAAAAATAAGAAATAAGAAATAAGAAATAAAAATTAAAAAATAAAAATAAAAACTACAAATAAAAAATAAAAAATAAAAAATAAAAAATAAAAAATGGAAATGAAAATAAAAATAAAAAATAAAAAATGAAAAATAAAAAATGAAAAATGAAAAAATGAAAAATAAAAAATGAAAAATGAAAATGAAAATGAAAAATATAAAAAATAAAAAAATAAAAAATAAAAAATAAAAAATAAAAAATAAAAAATAAAAAAATAAAAAATAGAAAAATAAAAAATAGAAAAATAAAAAATAAAAAATAAAAATGAAAAATGAAAAATGAAAAATACAAAATGAAAAATGAAAAATAAAAAAATAAAAAATAGTAAAAAATAAAAATAAAAAATAAAAAATAAAAAAATAAAAATAAAAAATAAAAAATAAAAAAGAATAAACAAAAATTTCACAAAATTTCGATAACTTTATAAATTATCACACATTAGTTACATTCTTATTATTTTAGCCCACTTCAACCCACCACATAAAAAATATACCAACTTCAACCCACTTCAACCAACATCAACCCACTTCAACCTATTTCAACCCACCTCAAAAAAAATACCAACTTCAATTTAACTCAACCCACCTCAACCTACTTCAACCTACTTCACCCTTTTACCCACCCTATTTACCCACGAAAAGAACAGGCCCTATATAAGACAAAGTGGTTCAATAGATTAAATTTATTGACTCAAATTACACATAGAAAATATAAATTGTTTTGTGAAAGGATTACCATCTCAGACAAGTACATTGTGTGGGATTTATTTGTTTAATTGCCCATCTCATGTATTTTTGGGAAAGAAAGTGAATGATGGATCAGATAACATAGGCAAAAATTTGTCCAATTTGAATTTGTTCATTTTGAAAAAAATTGAATACGGTCAAAAATTTATCATTTGAATTTTAATTTGGGATATAATATTTTTTATAATTCTATTTATTCGGATCCTATTTGGACCCAAATCTAAATTTTTACCATTGATAAGATTAGGCGAAAGTCAAAAGAGCGTGGAAGAGAGTGCATTACATAAAAACTCCTCAAAGGCCTAACTCCCATGTCGTGCAAAAAAGTGCAGATGTTGTCCTTTATTTCACAGCAAAAACAGAGATTTCATTTTTCAACTGTACTGTGCCCCCACAACCAGACAATCCCCTCATATATATACACTAGTTTTTTATCCATCCGTTGCACGATGGCTATCACTTCTTAATTGATAAGTATCAGCATCTTGTTGTATATGTTGTTGTTGATCCTATACTATACTGAGTTCTATATACCTGATTTTAGCACATTTTTATGACTTTATTTCATATAAAGTCACCTTAATTATATTTATTTGAATTTTTAATGTGCAATGTATCTTTTTTAATTCTGTTAGTTAAGAAGTTTTTAGCTGTTTTTTTTTTTTTGTTTTAAGATATTATGTGGTTTGATACTGCGTGATTTTTTAAGTTTAAAATGATTTTGTGAAATAACCATATTGACTGTGAGATCAAAGGAGGAAAGAACGAAAAACTATAGTATTTTCAGTAATTTAATGTTGTATTTCTTAAACTTGGACTTTATTTTAAGAAATGCATCATATGATTATGTGAAATGTGATGTGTGAAAAGTAGTTATAATATAAAATGTTCAATAACACATGAGATTTGTCGTCTTCACTGTCTATCAGTCGTTAAGTTCCGTTCTCAAATTATGTAACCTGTAAAAGTAATATGTATTATATTAAGTTAGGTTTTAATTTTTTATTTGTTCCTAACTACTTATCATCTACAGTGTGTTGTTAGATATAAGTAATGATTTTTTACATACTTATACATTGAGTAAAAAAATATAAAATAATACTTTTGTATTGATTTATACTTGCCTACAGAGAGGTATTTTAATTATGGACTTTTTATATATTTCATCTGCCTGAGTTGCCTGCATAATATTGAAAGAATTTATTAATTGTTATTATTTTAATCTTTGATTATATTTAATTCTAAGAATCATAATATGTCATGGTTGTTGCATAATTAGAACTAATATTTTGTAGGAGTTTACTAATACTAAAAGATGTATAGTGCCAAATTTGTGTTTTTTTTTTTTGGGCAATTTGTAGTAGTGGAGTTATTTTAGGTGCATACATACAATTGGTAAGTTATTGAACATTTCTTTGTAAACAGTATTTCTTGTCTGTCCTTCATAGTGTTCATTGTGATGTCTAAGGATAAACTTCAAACCCTCTGGTGAAGTCATCCGTGATGCTACAATTCAGTGGTCCATGAGTTACTTCCGATTTTGGAAGATAAACTCCTACACATTTCAGTGACGGTCCTTAACTTGTATTTATAGTCATTACATTATCGAACATGAATAGGAAATTGTTTTCCTTTTGCCTTCTTTTTAATACGAATGACTGCTTTGTCTCAGATGAGTGCAAAACAATTCTAGAAATTGTAACATTCATTCTGACATTGATGGAAAAAAGAATCAGATTCTTCCATTTTAGCCAACCAGTACTTGTTAGAACTTATTTTTGTATCATTTCACAACTAAGAATTGTATGGGAACACAAATTTTCTTTTTGATCAAATGACTATACAAACTTAGATGAGATACTGTAAAATTAAGTCCCTATTTATAGCAATTGCAAATTAAGATAAACTATAGAGTAAAATGAGTAGTTGTCGGAATAATAAGGTAATTAATTTCAAAAATAATATATAATATAATAATTAAAGGTGAGCATTAAAGTGAAATAATGAGGAAATTTAGGAAAGGTCTTATAATATTAAAGATGGACATTCAAATGAAATAATGAGGTAACTTACCAATAAGAGTAAATTAGCAAAAGATTAGTTAGTACATGTGAGATCAAATGTCAAATTCGTAGGGTCATGCATGTCGAGTAAAACTAATAATCATTATAAAATATGCGTTTTTTTCCCTAAAGATTTCTATTGGTTTAATTATATTGATTATGTATGCACTTACTTTATATGTCAATTGCAGATTATTTCGATAGTCTAACGACACCTTTAATATTATTTAATAGTGATGATGGTACTTCCCACTATTTGACCAAAACAAAAATTAAATTTGCTTAATTATTCTCATGATCAACAAAACATGAAAAAAATTATTGACAGTAGTAACAAAAAGATAGATAAGTCTTGACATTAGTCTTATCTCTTTGGTGTATAATTATTTATAAAAAAAATCAACAAAGAAAAATTAAATAATTAAAAAAATAAGAAAGGGAGATTAGTAACAAATAAAGAAATTTTCGTACAATTTGAATTTAGGAAAACTTTTGATGTACTTTTTTCCGGGGGGAGGAGGGAGTAGTACTAATTTATGAAGTCAATTATAGTCTATCGTAGGAAAGTAGACAAACTACTTTTATATATTAATTTGCGTATTAAATTAAAATTTAAATTTGCTAAAAGAACTAATTATACTATATAATTTTTGAGCGCAAAATATAATCTCAAGTAAAATATGAATTGAATAAATCATTGAAATATTTTTTTTAATATCATAAACGTAAGTTACAAGTATGAAAAGAAAATAAATATTACACCAACATAAAATAGTCGTAAGCGAAACCCATAATCACATTAAGGTCTTACTGTATTTTATAGTATCTAAATCCAATTATGTGACATGCTTAAGTAAGATTATTTTGATAGTTTAACGACATCTTTAATATTATTTAATAGTGATGATGGTACTTCCTACTATTTGACCAAAATAAAAATTAAATTTGATTAATTATTCTCATGATCAACAAACATGAAAAAATTATTGACAGTAGTAACAAAAAGATAGATAAGTCTTGACATTAGTCTTATCTCTTTGGTGTATAATTATTTATAAAAAATCAACAAAGAAAAATTAAATAATTAAAAAAATAAGAAAGAGAGATTAGTAACAAATAATGAAATTTTCGTATAATTTGAATTTAGGAAAACTTTTAATGTACTTTTTTCTGGGGGGAGGAGGGAGTAGTACTAATTTATGAAGTCAATTATAGTCTATCGTGGGAAAGTAGACAAACTACTTTTATCTATTAATTTGCCTATTAAATTAAAATTTAAATTTGCTAAAAGAACTAATTATACTATATGATTTTTGAGCGCAAAATATAATCTCAAGTAAAATATAAATTGAATAAATCATTGAAATATTTTTTTTAATGTCATAAATGTAAGTTACAAATATGAAAAGAAAACAAATATTACACCAACTTAAAGTAGTCGTAAGCGAAACCCACAATCACATTAAGGTCTTACTGTATTTTATAGTATCTAAATCTAATTATGTGACATGCTTAAGTAATCAAGCTTTGCCGTATGTGAAATAGGCGCCCGATCAGCATTCATGTGTCAACTCATGATATATACACTTAAAAATAAATACATAAAAATAAATATATTTAGATTTAGATGTACAATATATACTTACCTCAAAAATAATATCTAACACACTTCAATTTTTTTCTTGGATAACATCTAAATCAATTCTTTGGTTTATATTTAAGTTTTTAAGACAAAATTCAATTATTAATTACTCATAAGTGATAACATATAAGAAAAGTTAATATTAAATTGAATTAAAATTGTATTGATAACCTACATCCATTTTAATTACATGATAAAAGTCTTTTATGTTGCTATCCTATATGGCATTCTTATGCCAAGTGGGACCCTAGATGGCATCCTATGTGGCATCCCACGTGTCGCTCATACATAAGTTCAATCCAACTTTTAATATATACTAGTTTTTTACCCGTGCGTTGCACGATAGCTATCACTTCTCAGTTGATAAGTATTAGTATTTTGTTGTATATATTGTTGTTGGTGCTGTATTATATTGAGTTCTATGAACTTGATGGTAGTACATCTTTTCTAATTTTATTTCATATGAAGTCACTTTAATTATATGTACCTGAATTTTTTATATGTAGTATATCTTTTTTAATCTTGTTAATCAAGAAGTTTTTTATTTTTTTTGGTTTTAAGATATTATGTGGTTTGTCGCCGCATGATTTTTGTTTAAGTTTAAAAGTATTATGATTATGTCAAATGACTATATTGACGATGGGAGTAAAGAAGTAAAGGAAAACCATAGTATTTTTAGTAATTTAATGTAGTCTTTCTTAAACTTGGATTTTATTTGCTTCATGTAGTAATATGAAATGTAACATGTGAAAAGTAGTTCGAATATGAAAATTCATATGGTAATGTAATGTGTGTTACTTACGGGTGAAAATGAATTATAGATGTATATAACTTTATTTTTTAGTACGTAAGGCAAACATTTAGAGTACTATTAACTTTTTTTTTTAATCAACTTATCTCGTTTGGCCTTATGTACCAAATAATGGAAGCCCAAGGCACATTATTTTAGAATTATTTTATCAATTTGCGGACTAATATTTTTAACTTTATTTTAATAAGAATAAAACTTCACACTTTAATATTACTATACTAATGTTATAATTATTACCACATCCATAAATTTAGATATTTTTTAACTTAAGTTATACTTAAATAATTCTAATTAATTATTAATATTAACATTATACCCTTACAATGTAAGGGTGTGAGTTAAATAATTTTTAATATATTATTAAGCGAATAGATTTTCTTATAAAAAAAAGCAAACAATAAATTGATGTATGTATTGTATTATTTTATTCATGCAAAAGTAAAGCGTGTCTTCCTTAGTTTTTTTCCTATTAATAACATACTTTTTGATTCTTAATTGATATCTAACTCACATTTTTTGTTGTATTTGTATCATTAAATCATATATATTTTATGATTAAATTTTATTATTGAATAATAAAAAGGTATATGAGAAGTTACCTTATTAAATAGAATTAATATTGTATTAAATTTACATCCATTCTACATAGTGTTTTCTTTTTATTTTGAATCTCATGTAGCATCCTATGTTGTATTAAAGTATCTCACATGGCTATTCACTCCGATGTGGCATCCTACATGGCAAGCTTATATGTCGCTTATACATTGGTTCAATCCAACTTTTAATATATATATATATATATATATATATATATATATATATATATATATATAAGGGAGTACTAAAAGAAAAAGGAAAAACAACGAAAAGCTACTGTAAAAAATTAATGTGTTTTTCGGGACTCGAACCCTGGCTTATTGCTTAGAAGGCATTTTATCCTAACCATTGGACTACAAACGTCCCGTTGAACAGATTTGTCGTAACGTAGCTACTTATTTGGGCTAGTTCTAAGTGCTAATCTACATTCATATTTATTACTTGCATGTATAGTTTGTATGGACAAATATACTACTTTTTAAGTTTCTTGTTGTGTAGATTCGAAAAGGCGTTTTTATGGTATAATGTCATTTTTTTAATTTTTAAATTACTAATTTTGACATATTGATTTCATTCAAGGTACAAACTTCCCTAAAACTTGAGAAAATTTGTGAGAATCCTAAAATGACTAATTGAAAACAAGATTGCTGATGTGCTCTTCCACTACGTGGTTCGCTAACTTTTATGTGGATCTTATTAGCAGGTTAATAAAATGTGTCATTTATCTTGCCATAAAAGATATTGAGGATGTAAGTGCTTTACACCTGTTACTTCATAATATGATAATTATTTTTAAAAAAAATAGTATAATTACTTGTCTTTCATAATTGAACCATTGATGTCATTATTTATAGTGTTTCATTAGAATCCTAAGATAAAAAAAAAGTTAATTAATTTATTTTCTCAACTAATGACATAACCTTTGAATCTTACATAACAGACACTTACATTAAAGTAACCATGCAAATTCAAATCACATAAGGTAAACCTTTTCAAAGATTGATGCAAAACTATGAAAAATACATATCATAAGCCCATACAATCAACCATTTATCGTAGTTCTTTACCTTTTTATTAAATAAAGGAAAGAAAACTATCAATCAAATACTACAGGAATAGATAAACTGTTTTGTGAGAAGACATACCATCTCATACAAGTACACTTTGTAGGATTTATTTATTTATCTGCCGATCCAACGGATGAATTAAACGGGCGATGGATAATCGGATGATGGATTGGGTCAGACACGGGTGATGGTCCACCCGATCCGTCATCCGACCTGTCACCCGCTATATGTGTGCGTGTGTGTGTGTGTGTGCGCGCGCGTGTAGACATATGTATATATATTTATATATGAATATACATATATATATATATATATATATATATATATATATATATATATATATATATAATATATATATATATATATATAGATATGTAGTATGTCTGTATGTATTACCTACACACAACACACGATATATATATGTATGTATAAATATAGAGAGAGAAGAGAGAGAGATACATATATCTATATATATCGATATATATAGATATATATATATATATATATATATATTATATATATATATATATATATATTATTAATATATATATATACATATTGATGGAGATCCCTCCATGCCCTTTGATTTAAAAATCAAATCAGGCTAGGTAATTTCATTTTGGTGATTAAAGGGTCAATAATTCATCCTTGTTTTTGTTTAAGGACCTAAAACAGCAGGTCAGGTTTATTTTCAGCAGCAAACCTGATTTTGAGAGGATAATTTCGTCAAACCCTTTAAGGTTTAAGTCCAATATTTTGCATTGGGATTAAAGTTCAAGAAGTCAGCTTTGTAACAAAAAAAGTTTCATCCCATTTGGACTTCATTTTCCCTCTCAAATTAGCTAATAAACCCAAGATATACAAACTGCCAGTTCAGACAGAATGTACCCGATTTTTGGGTATGTATTTAGACAAGCTTAATGGTGGTTTAAATCTTGGATTTTTACCTTCTTAGAATCCTCAAGATGTCCCCTTTTAAGCCCCAGCATTACTTTTCCATCATGCCACTCGAAAAAAGGGAGAACAAGGTGTTTTGCCAAACCGGCCAGATTAGCACCTAATCTGCACGGTTTAATGTTTTAGCTTGAAGACCCCACTTAAACTTTGTTTAACCTTAATTTCTTAGTTGGGGGGGATTATACACATCCTAAACTTTCCTCCCATGGTCTAAAAACAGAATCATACTCACTTTTGCTAGGGTTAAACTCAGTCACAAAACCGGTCAGTTTCTATCCAAAGAACCCGGTTTGACAATCCGGTTTGTTTTTGCCCTCACCGGTGGGTTTGCTTCACTTCAGCTGATATGGCACGTCCTCCAAGGCTGCGCACACGTCCCAAGGCCTCAATGAGCAGCTGCTATCTTGAAAAGAACAGCCAATAAGAGAAGAGAGACAAAGAAAGATGTTCCTTACTTCCCATTGGCCAGTCGTAAAGTGGTTTGTGTTTTTCGGCTGAAGCATGTGCATTCTTGCTGAGTTTCCAGCTGCTTGGGCTTAAGTACAAGTCAATTAAAGTTGTAATAAATATTAGTCTTGCTTTCCTTGTTGTTTCAAATGTATTAGACTAGTTTAAGCAAGCTTGCATTTTAGATTAACACAAATCAGCTTGTTTAGCTCTTAATACTTTTCCTCCTTAGGAGGGAAAGGTGAGGTGTGTGCTTGTATGGCTGCTAGCTTGCTTATTTAAAGGCACACGGCCCCCCTTGTAAGATATATCAGATTTTGAAGAAAACCCCTTTGAGAGCTTTGTGCTTTCGGTGCTTAGGCACACTTCAAAACTCTTGCTTGCTTATCTTAGTTTAGGCCAAACTAAGTGGTGTTCAAGTGAGTCTTAGTCTTGATTGAGTGGTGATTCTGTATATTGATCAAGCTTAAGGGCCCTAAACTCAAAGATTAGTGGTGTTTTTGTATCTAATCCTCGAGTTTAGTTCTATCCTAAATCACTTGATTAGCTTGAATCTTCAAGTTGATCTTCTTCGTTCTTCGTGTTCTTCATTTATCACCTTCAATACTTGAATGTTCTTCAAGTCATTCCATTAAACCCCCTACCATACTTCCATTCCCCCCTTTCAATACTACTCCTTCTACCTTTCCCCTCATAGAATCAAGTCCAAACAAAGCTCGTTGCATTAGAATAGGCTTTGCTCTCAAAGACATTCAAAACCGTGAAGATTCATCCAGGGCAAGCTTATCACAGTCCACGCACGGTTCAACGCACGCCCGTGCGTACCCTGCAATTTGCAACCCGAGGCTGCACACGGTTGGACGCACGACCGTGCGTCTTCCCTTCTCGAATTGTCTTCTTTTGATGTGAGGTTGCTTGGGTTGTCCCTACCCTTGGCCTTTACATCATATTTGGTATCAGAGCTGAGTTTCTCCTTGGCTTGGTATTCAATCCACGCATCCAAACTTCTTTCTCCCTCAATTCACGAACACAAGTCAGATTTCAATCTTCTCTTGAACAAGTGCAAACATGAGTGCTAGTTTGAGCATAGAAGAGAAGCTTGATATTATTTTGAAGAGTAATCATGAGATTACTTCTTCTAATCAAGAGCTGAAGAGTTCGAATCAAGAGTTAAAAGCACAAAATGAGTACCTACGCAAGCAATTGGGTACTTTTCTCAAGCAAAAGCAAAAGCTCAATGAAGAACCATCCCATCCTGTATCACAAGGCCGAGAACAAGTGTTTAGCCATACTCTTGATTCATCTAGTGAAGATAAACCATTGAGAATGACTAGACAATACTCACGGAATCAAGCCAGTGCAAATGATTTCAGGGTTGAAATTCCAGAATTTGAAGGCAAGCTTGATCCTGAAGATTTCTTGGATTGGTTACACACAGTTGAGAGAGTCTTTGAGTACAAGGACATCCCAGAAGACAAAAAGGTGAAGCTAATTGCTTTAAGGCTTCGTAAGTATGCTTCTCTTTGGTGGACTCACTTGTGTGCCAAAAGAGTAAGAGAAAGGAAGTCCAAAATCAGAACTTGGGAGAAGATGAAAACAAATCCTTCTACATATGTTCAAGATTGTTACTCATAACTCCACCATTTGAACCAAGGTAATTTGAGTGTAGAAGGATACACTCGTGAGTTTGAAAAGCTTGTGATTAAGTGTGATTTACATGAACCTGAAGAGTAAACAATTGTTAGATACTTGGGAGTCTTGATCCTAGGTATGCTAATATTGTTGATTTGCAAGCTTACACTTGTTTTGATGAAGTATGTGTGCTAACTCACAAGGTTGAGCAGCAAAAAAAGAGCAAGCCGCCCTCACCACATGAACAAACCTTAAACAAGGGGAGTTCATCTTATGCTCCTAAACCTATGGCATCCCTTTCCCCTTCTCCACAAAAAGACCAAACTCCACAAAAGGGCCAATCCTTACAACTCATACCAAAACCCCTTCCTAAAAACATCCCAAGGTGTTATAAGTGTCAAGGCGTTGGTCACTTGGCATCAGATTGTACAAACAGGAGGTATGTCACCTTAGCAGAATGGAAGGCAACCGAGGAGGTCGAACTAAAGGAGGAAAAAGAAGAAGATAAAGGAGATGATCTTGAAGAGATCGAGATTGAGGCGAATGAAGGTGAAATGCTCACCTTAGACACTTTCCACCACCCCCCAAAAGGCAAAGAGAATCAACATATATTTTTCATGACCTTTGGTGAACCATCAACCTTTTTCCCCACTCCACCCACACTCAAAGCACTCAAACAAACCTTCCGTCAATTCAATTCAGAATCATTCCTTACAGATTCACAGAATCATTCTAAATTAAGAGCATATGAAGAAGTGGTTCATGACATATTCAAAGAGTCCCTTAAGTCCAACATTCAATTCAGCAAGGGACATGAAGAGAAGAGAGCCTCCAAGATCAAAGGCAAGTTATTCGAATGGTTGATTCTGTTTTAGCCATACAATGAATCAAGAAGAGGAGGTAATTACCTAAATTGATTTGAGGACAAATCTTTTTAACAAGGGAAGGATGATGGAGATCCCTCCATGCCCTTTGATTTAACGAATCAAATCAAGCTAGGTAATTTCATTTTGGTGATTAAAGGGTGAATAATTCATCCTTGTTTTTGTTTAAGGACCTAAAACAGCAGGTCAGATTTGTTTTCAGCAGCAAACCTGATTTTGAGAGGATAATTTCGTCAAACCCTTTAAGTTTTGA